>JAZHYW010006497.1:0-120991 GCA_037355805.1 Ixodes ricinus | reverse complement strand
ACCATAGTTCGTAGTGACGATCTTGCCTCAAAATCTGGAGGCGAAAACGAAGATGTTGTGACGTCTCTTCAGATTCCGGAAGAAGGAAATTAATATTTTATCGAACAGCTAGAACGATGTATCGGAGTTATTTGATTTAAGCTGAAACGACTCCGATTTCGATGAGGACATCGTGTCGGCGTGTCGGCATGGACTAGAATCAATGTAGAAAATCTCCTCCAGCCCCTCCACGTTTTGCGTTCACTTTGCGTGCAATCTGATGCGAACTGTCTGTGCATCAAGGCGCCCGGCCTGAACGTCCATGCTAGGTGATGTGAACTGTCTGCGGTAATACAGTGAAGTAGAACTTTAGTCCTTTTTCTTTTCCAGTGTGTTCAAAGATTTCACTAAATATTTTGGCATTTGCTTTTTTGGTCTTTGTATTGGGCGTTAAATTTAGTAGGCACATAAAAAAATTCGGTATTATCAACGTTTTTTTTTTCAATTTTTGCGGTAGGCAAAGGGTTAAAGGTACCATTAAATGTACTCCTTAGCTTTCCTCCTCAACTCAAAAACGAACTGCGAAATCACGTGGTCGTAAAGTGTTTGGGCACCGGTACGATGACTCCAAGCTTCCACCGTCTACGGCTAACACTATGAAACTTGTCATTCGCGAGTTATGATAAGTTCCGTTACGACACTCATTCGCTCCGGAACGAAAACAAGAATTTTCGGAATTTCCGCTCTCGCGCATCAGCGCCTATCAAGGCTATGCACGCACACTTGCTATTTTCAAAAAAGTCAGGAAAAGAGGTCACGACAGGTGTCAGTGCGAGGAAATATACCTCAGAGCCGTTTGATATACCTTAGAGTGCCTCTATAGAAACGCGCGCTTTTGCTTGAGTGGTGACATATCTCAGCCATTTTTCCGCCCAATCGTTTTTTTTTAATGCATTTTGAAGCGCGCGCAATCCGGTTATGGTGTGGCTGTAAGAGGAGGTGTGCCGAACAGAACATCGATAGCATGCCACTTGTTCATGACGCCGATGGCACCGGTACCGCGCCTGGTGCCGTCGTGCGGCGCACAATGGCACCACGCGTACAAGTGCGTCCTGCATGAGCACGCGCAGCACGAGACGCTCTCGTGCCCCTTCGAGCAGAAATTCACCGGTAGCCTGGCTACAGCGCCACTTTTTCGTCATGAAGCGGCGGCACGTGGAACTATCCAAGAATGCGGAGAGCTCGGCACACCTACCCCTATAGCCACCATAATCCGGTGCCACTCAGCTCGAGGCAGCTTAGCTACGGCTAATGCATTGACGCCATTTTAGCGCCCAGGTCACACACCGAGTGCGCGAGAGCGTCACGCGCTGGCACATTCAGGGCAACAATGGATGTCTTCATCCTCCTGAGACGAGACAGACATGTAGGCACCCTAATATACCTTAAAGCCCCTTCATGTTTCAAAAATAGCGCAAGGTGCGTCGATGCACGAGGCACGTGCAATGCAGTCCCTGGGAAGATCATGGCGGAACAGCGCAGCAATGAGCTGGATTTCAGACACCATGAATTTCCCAGAAGTAGCGCGCGGCACGTGCCTTGAGCATGTATACAACAATGAATGGCGCCACGTTTCCCAGGATAGAGAGGGGCTTTAATATAGACGCTTTACACACGCGCCAGATTGAGCCGCCATAGCCGCCCTTCTCTTGTCTTACCGAGATGCCGAGCCACTGAAGCGGGCGTTGACGAGTCTCCACAACGGCCTATGCTGGAGGAAGGACACAGTAACACTTAAAATGGTAATAACCTGTCCTGCTGTGGAAATGATGAAGTCAGGCGAACGGAATAAGAGGGAACAAAAACTGAAGGTCAGTTATGGCGGCGCCCATGCACAGCTGCTGTAAAGCGTCTATACCTGGCAAGCTTGAAATTGCACGCTCTGCCCACACGAGTAACACCCGCTTGGCGGCCAGAAAGATCCTTTTATTAGCTGCTGTAGATGTAGATTCAGCTGTAGATGAGCACTGGCTAAATTGCTCATCTACAGCTGGGAGACTCGTCGCCCGTTGAGGCAGACCAAGTTCTAGGCTGTATAAACATACGCACAACCCTCCCCCCCCCCCCCCCCCACCACAAAAAAAAAATCCTTTTATTACGTACCAACTTTTCAGAGGTTTTTCGTGTTTCCTCGCGTTTAGTTACATCTTTGGGAAAAACGAACGTGATATTCAGATTCAAGGGATAAAAATACGCTAGAATCCACTTGTATACTTCGTCTCACCTTAACTTGAACCAACGTTACTAGAACAACTCAGTTGAGGAAAGTCTGCTCTGAAAAAGTGGCACCGATCCGTACACGAAAACTGAGCTAATAGCGATCGCAACGCCGCCATTTTCCCGCAGCGGCCACTCGGGGAACTGCACGGCTGCTTGTATTGGTTCGGGAGTATCACATTCGATAGTGTCCGCTGTGACTGTTCTATTTTGGCTTTAATCGGCCATTTTAGTGCCGAAACATATACGGTGGAAGGGGTTTCAGGGATGCTAACCCGCGACTCTCAATCGGACGCCCCGCGAATTACTTCCGAAATTAGGACGTGTACAGAGTCGGGACGCGCTTCCTGAAATCAGCGGTGAGACATAGTTGTATAAAAGCAATATTAATTCTGACGCAAATCCTTGTAAACTAACGATTTTAGAAAACATAACGCACCTGTTCTCTTGTTCTAATCTTCAATGAAATTTCCTACAGAAAGGTTTTTCTTCGTTTCTTTTTACGCGAAAACGTGCTTTTGAAAGCTCAAGTGGACCACAGTAAAGAAAAATTAGCCGCCATCTTGGCACCCCGAGCCTGGGCAATTCGGTACTCCGGAAACATTCAGTAACTCTAGCAGTAGCCATGACTAGGCAACTTTCATGTTTACACTCGTCGCTAAAGGGTGGCGCTATTATCGTATTTAGCTTGGTCTCGGTGGACGCCAGCGGCACAGGTTTCAACGGTGAGTTTCCGAACAGAGTGTTCTAAAGTTGACACGGACTAACTGCGGAGGCTCTGCAAGCGCGAGCGGGTAGCCTTGACTGGCTTGACTGGTGCACACGCTGCACGAGCGCTCGTGCAGCTGCCGAGGTTTCTTCCAAAGCAAATAGCTCACGCTTTTGGCATGCGCGGCTAACAATAGTCAATATGAAGGTGAGACGAAGTATAATACCGCTGTTACATGGGCACTCTCATACCCAAATCACACGGCAGCGTAAATGTACCTTTAGCCCAGGTACGTATCGTAAACGGAGCTGGAGAACGTGATCACACAGCGCATAAAGGTCCCTTTCGCTAAGGGAGGTCCTGTGTTAAACGGAGCTCGCCGAGCTCCCTTTACAGCTACAGGGAGTAGCCTCGGACCCAAAAACTCCAAATAAAAATCACAGATATATAAATATATCTTGTTTAATGCATTATAACAAATTGAATATATATAAGTAGCGAATTACGAAATGATTGTGGACACAAATGCGATGGAATAATACATTAACGAGGAACGCATACTCCAGCTAGCAGGTAGCAGCGGCGGCACGTGGAAAACAATGTCTGCTACGAACCCGAACGCGATGGACCACTGCGAGCTCTTGTTCGAGGTTCTAGACGAGTCGTCCGACTCTCCCGCCCAGGACCTTTTATCCTCGTCGTCACCCATTCCTTTCGATAGCGTCACTGGCATGTAGAGTTGTTGAAATGATAAATAATGGTCAGAAAGGCGGCAGAGACAGGAGCCAAGCAATGGCGACCATCACTGTTCTCCACCTTTATTTCCTCTTCTTTTCCCCCAATCTATCAACAAACTCCCACCACTACACTACAAAAACTGCGCGTGAAACCGATTTCGAGGAATAATTGTTTATCACGTGCTCCTCTCGCGGTTTAGCAGGAATGCAATCGACATCAACTTAAAGTGCTCCGTTTATTTATCGTGTGATCAAGAACGCCATTTACGACAGGTACCTTCAGCTAAGGGACCTAAGCTAAAGTACCTTTACGCTGCCGTGTGAATGGGGTATTATACCCAATTCACACGGCAGCGTAAAGGTACCTTTAGCTTAGGTCCCTTAGCTGAAGGTACCTGTAGTAAACGGCGTTCTTGATCACACGATAAATGAACGGAGCACTTTAAGTTGATGTCGATTGCATTCTTGCTAAACCGCGAGAGGAGCACGTGATAAACAATTATTCCTCAAAATCGGTTTGACGCGCAGTTTTTGATTTGTGTGTGTGAAATATCACATTTAAAACCTAAATATTATTGTGCTGTTTTGTGGCAATTTGTTTTTTCTACGTCTAGGGATGCACCTAAATGAGCCTTGCTTTATACCCAAATCACACCGCAGCGATAAAGGTACCTTTAGCCCAGGTACCTGTCGTAAAGGGAGCTGGAGAACGTGATCACACGGCGCATAAAGGTCCCTTTCGCTAAGGGAGGTCCTGTGTTAAACGGAGCTCGCCGAGCTCCCTTTACAGCTACAGGGAGTAGCCTCGGACCCAAAAACTCGAAATAAAAACACAGATGTATAAATATATCTTGTTTAATGCATTATAACAAATTGAATACTATATAAGTAGCGAATTACGAAATGGTTGTGGACACAAATGCGATGGAATAATACATTAACGAGGAACGCATACTCCAGCTAGCAGGCAGCAGCGGCGGCACGTAGAAAAGAATGTCTTCTACGAACCCCAACGCGATGGACCACTGCGAGCTCTTGTTCGAGGTTCTAGACGAGTCGTCCGACTCTCCCGCCCAGGACCTCTTATCCTCGTCGTCACCCATTCCTTTAGATAGCGTCACTGGCATGTAGAGTTGTTGAAATGATAAATAATGGTCAGAAAGGCGGCAGAGACAGGAGCCAAACAATGGCGACCATCACTGTTCTCCACCTTTATTTCCTCTTCTTTTCCCCCAATCTATCAACAAACTCCCACCACTACACTACAAAAACTGCGCGTGAAACCGATTTCGAGGAATATTTGTTTATCACGTGTTCCTCTCGCGGTTTAGCAGGAATGCAATCGACATCAACTTAAAGTGCTCCGTTTATTTATCGTGTGATCAAGAACGCCATTTACGACAGGTACCTTCAGCTAAGGACCTAAGCTAAAGGTACCTTTACGCTGCCGTGTGAATGGGGTATTAAAACGTCCGACATGTCTGGCCGCACTGGCCCTAAATCCACTGCGGTTACGAGTTTCCATTGCGAAATGGGCGACCTTTTTCTATTTAGCAGCTCCATTTTTCCGCAGTTCTCACTAAAGTGGCTAAATAGTGCCCGGCAGAAACGAACCCCGTCGGAGTCTCACGGTTACGCCAGTCACACCATCGAAAGGCATGAACGACGATGAAGATAAAAGGTGCTGGGCGGGAGAGTCGGACGACTCGTCCACAACCTCGAAAAAGAGCTCGCAGTGGTCCATCGCGTTTGGGTTCGTAGCAGACATTGTTTTCCAGGTGCCGTCACTGCTACCTGCTAGTTGGAGTATGGGTTTCTCGTTACTGTATTATTCCATCACATTTGTGTTCACAATCATTTCATAATTTGTTACTTTTATATATTCAATTTGTTATAATGCATTAAACAAACAATAGTTATATATCTGTGATTTTTATTTTGAGTTCGTGGGTCCGAGGCTACTCCCTGTAGCTGTAAGGGAGCTTTGGCGAGCTCCGTTTAACACAGGACCTCCCTTAGCGAAAGGGGACCTTTATGAGCCTTGTGATTATGATATCCAGCTCCCTTTACTACAGGTACCTGTCCCAAAGGTACCTTTACGCTGCCGTGTGAATTGATATTAACCGCGGTTAAATCCGCTTTAACTGCTGTTACGCGGCCCCACAGTTACCGTACTATATGGACGTACGTGGCGCACGTGGCTGTTGCAAGAACTAAAGACGCTGGAGTCAAGTCTTGCTCCTCCCGTCCCACGCGTCGTCTGCTCTTGGAGAAGCCTCCCGCTTCGCTAAAACATGCCAGAAAAGGTACCCGAACACGGGGTTGTTGCCAAGTGTTAGCTGTCTCTTCCCACGAGGAATAAGCAAGCACCTATTTACCGCCGATAACGTGACGGTTGGGCTTGATGACATCTTCGCCTTGAAAGTGTATGTCACAAAGTTTACATTTTGCAGTAAGTTTCCTGTCTTTTTCGTGCAGAGCTTGTTCCCACCTTCTGAAGCCAGTAGGGTCTCTCGACAAAAACGAAGCAAAACAAGAGGAATGAAGCTAGCGTCCATCGCATACTCAGCAGGGTGGCTCGAGGAACCAGAACCAGTATTCGACTGCAGCGACACTCAGTTCTCGCGACCGTCGAGGCGCTAGTTCTCGCGACAGCCGTGGAGCCCATGTTTCGAGGGGAGCCAGAAAACTGAGCCAGTTCTATACTCTATTTCACATTATGATGTACCGAAGGAAAGGCTACAAGCGCGAGCTCCTTGCTCTGGGGCAGATCTCGGCGGCACAAGCTCTCGTGCATTAATGGAAGCTGCCAACGCTATGAACTCGCGCTTCTATACTCTGTTTCACCCTATGATGTACCGCAGGAAAGGCTACAAGCGCGAGCTCCTTGCTCTGGGGCAGGTCTCTGCGGCACGAGCTCTCGTGCATTAGGGCAGCCGCCAACGCTAGTACCGCGCGCTTCTAGCCTTCGCTGCGGTACAACATAAGGTGAAACAGTAGTAGTAGCCTTTGCTGTGGTACGACATCAAGTGAAACGGAGTATGGTAACGTTGGTAGATTCGGCATTGCACTTCATTCGACATAAGCGACAGAAAACACGGGGGCAAGATCTGAACTAACCTGAACGGGAGCGAGCTCGCGCTGCCAAATCGCTAAGCCAAACCTGCTCGCCGAGGGCCTCGGAACGCTCGGATCCTCCAGCCCATGGTACCCCATGGCGACGCCGCGTACATCGGGGACATTCCATGCTCGCCGTTCACGGCACGCATGGCGCGTGTCGGAGGCCTGATTCCCCAACCCTCTTGAAAGTTCTACGTAACCTGCTTGCAAATGTCTATAGGGGGTATTCTAAAGACGTTATAGTAGGCAGGAAGTGGCACCCTATCCTTCATACATGGAGCGAAGTGCAACAAGAGTGGTGCGTGGCCACTTGAAATGCTCCCCTCAGTCACTCGGCTATTGAGGCAATCCTTTCATCTTTGCGTCTTTTTTACAGCGAAGAATGTCTATGGCTGGGATTCTAACATAGCCTCCTTCTATGCTGACAAAGCCTGGCGAATCGCCGCGGTACTGATTGCCGCCGCGGTCGACCGGTAGAGCGACAGACAACGGATGAGAGGAGAGCCAGGTGATTTATGCCTGCTGCGGTGAATCGCTGCAACACATTTTCCGCGATGATGGGATCGTCGCCCGCTCGTTCTCGTACTGCGCTAAATTTTCTTCGTCAGGTTTGAAAACGATGTTCAGTCTCACCGCCCCAAAGCTGCGCGCCGACGACTGAAAATTCTCAAATTTCAGCTACCAGGATATATCCGGGCACCTATACCTGGCGTCGAAGCTGCTCTGTGAGTCTAGAAGCTATGGTTCTGCAGAATGTTCCGGGGTCATACTGATGTAGACAACAATTTTGTATTGTTAATGTGTGACGCCAATTTCCCGTAAAAAAAGATTCGAAGTAAATTACCAAAATAAAGCGTTGACGAACGGGCGCGGCATGATTATCTGCGCACAGAGTACGTCACCCAAGAGGATTCCTTGTGCTGGTGTCCAGTCGGTGGTCATGAAGTGGCTTGAGCCAAGTTTTCATCTCACATTCTGTACTTTTCATCAGTTGCCGTTGAGTCATCTGGGAAGGTAGGGACAAATAATTTGGCATCGGCTACGCTACGCCCACTGGATATTCAATAAGCGCATGCCCGTGGTGCTATTCCAAGAGGACTCTAAAGGAGCTTTTTCAACTAGCAGTCGGTGCAGGGTCGGTGGCGAAGCTTGAAATCAGCTTCATCTCAATTTGTACTTTCTTTCATCGGTGAGAATATGCATTCGTAACCATGTTTTTAGCCTATTATTTTTCACCGACTGAAGTGTTGCAATTTTACAATTGTTGTCTCAGTATAATCTAGGAGCTGGAGGTGTACATGTCTGGGAGGTATTCAGTTGACGAACAAAAGTTTGAATGCTCGGTGCTCAGTTTGTAGGAATGGCTATCACTTAGTTACTTGTACGGTATCACCGAAGTTTCCTATACAGGCATGGGAGACAGGCAGCGCGATAAGTGGCGATAAGACCTGTCGTACAAGATGTAGGAGCGGTTCTCAGAGCGGAGCAATTTCCGCTGAGATGCGTACTATGTTCCAGTGGCGTGATCAGATGCAACATTTGGGCGGGATATACTAAAAACAAGCATAGGACTCTCTTCCACTTCCGGCAAGTGGATGAGTTTGACGCTGAAATCTACAGCGGAGAGATATCAGCCTGCAAGAGATGGATAATAGTGGATCGGCTGACGGCAAACTATAATCCCAGTAAGAGAGACCGCAACAGGAAGAAACCAAGATATATGACCTTCGATAACACGAGGAATTGAAGGAGAAGAAACGATTCAGGCATTGCAGGAGCAAATCAATCACCCTGTCGCCTGGTGAACCTGGAAATTTCATTCGGCTGCCAAAAATCCCGAAGAAAACCTGAAACGAATTCTAAGCATTTGGCAGTCAAACTTTGGGAATATTCACTTCAAAGACGCAGATATCCAAGCAGCCCACCGTCCTCTCCTGGTTAAGCTCGGGTTCACCCTATTACTACGTGAACTAAAGGATTGCTGGCCTACGCCCGGTGGCAAATCCGTGATCCTCGCGCGAACAGAAGACGGCTTCCTCAAGGCTCTTTTCAACGACAGAGACAAAACAGAGAGCTACCTCTGGCTAGAGAACGAGCAGCAGAACCAAATATATGCCCATGCGGGGAGAAGAACGGGCAGAAGAGAACTCGCCAGTGCGTCGCAGACACTTGACGCACAAAGTAGCCATGGATTTTCAGTTTCGAGTTCACATTTAAAAATAATCTTCGAGCATTGTCGAAGCTATTTTCATGTTACATTAGAGTATCCGAAAGTATTGGGACCACTTCATGATTATTGCCTGATATCATCGATACAAATACAGTGATAACTCAGTTTTCTATTCCGGTTATATCGTTTGCCTATACAAGAAGGTTCAGAATATGCGTACTTTAAAGTAGCTGGTCTTCATAACTAATATCGCGATAACGATGACGCATGCGGAACATCGGTAACTGGATTTTCAAGATTTTGTCATTTTGATTGCCATCTAGCAAAATTTCTGCCCATAACGTGAACAATTTTTAGAAGAACTTCATTCAAAGTCGAAAATTCGACGCCAAATAATAGCGACTTTTAATAGCAATACTGACGCTTCGTCACGTAGTGTGTGATTATCAGTCTTGACAGTACTACAGTATCGACAGTGTTGCTAGTGCTACCGACGCGGAGGAGCATAGCTTGCTCTTCCGTATTGACACATAATTCGATTATTGCCGGGGATATCAGAAAAATTGCAAAATTGTAGGGTTCGAGCACTACGAAAAAAGAAATAACTATTATTGATCAAGATGCGTCGAATGACCATGACTGGGATGAAATCTTGCTTGAGTAAATCTGGCGTCGATACACTGTAGACTCCCATTTTCGCATATTATGCAAGAAAAGTACAAAGGCGCAGATTACGTCAGACGTTTTAGGTGCTATAAAGTATAAGATTTTCTGAGACGTTGCACGATCGCCAGGTAATTTGTCGAAAATGCGCTCAAAATAGCCAGGAATACGCCGCCATATTCCGCTCTTTTTCCAAACGCAGACATTTCAGAGAATTTCAGCATCAGCAAAATACGGGGGAAGCGTGCTAATCAAATTTGTGTTCAAAAAACGTTCTACGATCGACATGATAGACAAATCTGGTGCCTGCTACAGAAATAAATTGACGAATTTCAACGTCCATTTCGCACATTCGGGGCACCTCCAGGCTCGTGATGACGCTAATAACATTGCGCCCAATGAAACTCATTTCCAATTTCCAGAGTAGCTTACGCGATTGTTTATTTTCGTTTGCTGAAAGAGTCTCGAGAGTGATCTTCGAAGGAATTTTGAAAAACTTAAACGTACACCATTGTGTCTGAATGGTCATTGACACGGGAGATTATCGACGGCAAAACCGCCATTGTTAGCCACTGTAAAGGAGTGGAAAGTGACGATGTTAAAGCTATCGTCTACCATCAATTTTATCATAATTTTCACCATCTTGCAAATAATGATCTGGTAGGTTTGTTTGCCATCTGCTCACTAGTGTTGTTGCAGGAACGAGAACGCGGGCTCCCTTTGGAAAATTTCGCGACTGCTTATGCACATTGAAACTTCTGACGTACCATAAGCACTTTTGCGCAGTCTTTGATGTATCACAAGCTTTTGATAGCATAAATCACGAAATTCTTTTGGCAAACTCGTATAGACTCGGAGCTTATGAGTCTTTTCTCTTCGATTTTCCCAAAAAGGGCAAGGTCTCGAGGGTCAGGACTCTAGAAATCTTCAAGAGCAGTAGAGCTTGCGCCTTACGCAATGGGGCGCGTAAGCACCAAATTTCGTCGCCTTTATTATTTAAATTTATATGCGAATGATTTTCTGCTACCCCGAGTGTAGATGTAAGCTTGGCCATGCGAATTATGAGGCTACTGAAAATTACAGCATCCGTTTTCGCAATGGAAAATTTCAGTCAAATTTAACAGAGTGAATTCCTCGAAGACTAAGCTAGTTTGTTTTAAAAAAAACCCAATAAAAAAGGTCGAACTATCAACTACTGTAGCTCTTCACACTTAGTTAGAGCGTCATGTGATTGTATCCCTAAGTACTTTACTGAATTGACATACTGAAGAGGAATGCAATCACATGACATGCAACTAGAAGTGTGAAGAGCTACAGTAGTTGATAGTTCGACCTTTTTTTGTGGGTTTTTAAAACAAACTAGCTTAGTCTTCGAGGAATTCACTCTGATTAAATTTGACTGAAACCAGTCCATTGCGAGAACGAGGTCTTTTTGTAATTTTTCAATAGCCACATCATAATTCGCATGGCTTGAAACCAGAAGCGTATCGTCCGCGTATTGAAACACTCTACACTCGGAAATAGCAGAAGGAAAATCATTCACGTATAAATTAAATAATAAAGGCGACAGAACTGAGCCTTGCGGCACCCCGGCCGTAAGGCAAGCTCTACTGCTCTTGAGATTTCTGAAAGTCACAACCTGGGACCGTCCTGAACAGTACCCTTTTAGAATCGAAAGAAAAGGGCCCCTGAAACCGAGTCTGTACAGTTTGTAAAAAGAATTTCGTGATTTATGCTATCAAAAGCTTGTGATACATCCAAGAAGACTGCACAAGTTAGCATATTTTTGTCAAAACCGGTGTGTAAGCAGTCGCTGAAATTTTCCAAAAGGGCCCGCGTTCCTCGTTCCGCAACGAAACCGTACTGGTGAGCAGACAATAAAACAAACCGTTCTACGAAACTAGTCATTACATTTGCAAGATGTTTCTCCAGAATTTGTGAAAGGCATGATAAAATTGATATTGGACGATAGCTTTTAACATCGTCCACTTTCCCTCCTTTATACAGTGGCTTAACAATGGCGGTTTTCATTGCCGTCGGCCAATCTCCCGTGTCAATGATACTGTTCAAGATTGCAATGAGTGTACGTTTAAGTTTTTCAAAATTCCTTCGAAGATCGCGCATCCGGATCTCATCAAAACCTGGGGACTTTCTTTCCTTAAACGAAAATAAATAATCGCGTAGCTCCCTTTCTGAAATTGGAGGAAGAAAAGCTGAGACTTCATTATATTTATGCAAGGTAATGTTATTAGCGTCATCACGAGCCTGGAGTGCCCCGGATGTGCGAGAAAATGAGGCGTTGAATTCGTCAATTGTTTTCTGTGTAGCAGGCGCAAAAGATTTGTCTATCATATCGTCGATAGAACGTTTTTTAGTCCTACCTAGAACCCGATTAGCGCACTCCCATGTTTTTGCGGTATCGAAACGATGCTTTTGAAATTCTCCCTTGAAATGTCTGCGTTTAGAAGAACGGAGTAGGGCGGCCGCCTTGTTCCTGGCTATTTTGAACTCGTCCTTTAAACTTAAATTACCTGGCGATCGTTTACAGCGTCTCCAGAGAAAATCTTTATACTTTATAGCACCTAAAACGTCTGACGTAATCCATTCACGATCCTCCTTGCGCCTTTTAATGACTACTTTTTTCTTGCACGTAGCCGAAAATTGCGAAAATAGGTCTACTAGTGTATCGTATAGATTTGGCGCTTCCACCGAAGTTAAAAGACCATCCCAGTCGTAGTCATTCACTTTTTTATCAAACTGCGCTTGATCAATAATAGTTATTTCTTTTTTCGTAGTGCTCGAGCCCTTCCCCTTGCTGTTAGGTTTTACCTGGCAGGCTATGTAGTAATGATCTGCTAATTTTTCTGATATCACAGCCGCTTTCACGGTGCTGTCGAAAATCCGGAGGTTAATGTGGTCAATACAGGAAGAAACAAAATTGTCGCCTAAAAATTCCTCCCGCGTCGGTGCCTGTATAACACTGTCGATGCCGTGGGTTGCCAATAAGTTTAGATAATCACACACTACGTGACGCGAGGAATCCATTATATTTATATTAAAGTCGCCTAACAAACACAACTGCCCCGTCGGGCTGAATTCCGATAGAGCTTTAGATAGTTCTTCTAAAAACAAATTCGCGTTGCTGGACGGGGGGCGATAGATGGCAATCAAAATGACAGAAAAATCTTGGCAGCTAATCTCCAGACCTACGTGTTCCGCATGCGTCATCGTTATCGCGATATTAGTTGTGAACCAACTACTTTTTAAGTACACGCATATTCCCCCTCCCCTTCCAGACCTTCTTGTATAGGCAAAACGATTATAACCGGGAATAGAAAACTGAGTTATCATATCCTCAGTAGCATTTATTTCCGTAAGAATAAAAGCATCGATGACAGTGTCCAAATCTCGAACAATAATCATGAAGTGGTCCCAGTACTTTCGGATACTTCTAATATTAACATGAAAAAAACTAAAAGAAAACTTCGACGGCTCTTCGAAATTATTTTTAAGTAACGAACAACTCGGAAACTGAAAAAAATCCATGGCTTGCACTTAAACAATTGCGTCCAAGTCTGCGACACGGTTAATGCGCAGCACTGGCGAGTTCTCGCTCTTCTTCACAAAAATCTTCCCGTTCTTCACCCACGTGAACTTATATTGGTTTTGCTTTGCTCGTTCTCTGACCAACCAGAACAGCTCTCTGTTTTGTCTCGTGAGATTGTCGTTGAAAAAGAGCCTTGGTGCGTCTTCTGTTCGCGCGAGATCACGCAGTTTGCCACGGGCGTGGAGCCAGCAATCCTTTAGTTCACGTGAGCTGAACTTAACCAGAACTATTGGGATTGAACCCGGCTTAGCAGGAAGACGGTGGGCTGCTTGGATATCTGCGTCTTTGAAATTAGATATTCCAAGTTTGACTGCCAAGTCGCTTAGAATTCGTTTCAGATTTTCTTCCGGAGTTTTTGGCAGCCCGTGAATTTCCAGGTTCACCAGGCGACCGTATTGTTCAGAATTGTTGATTTGCTCCTGCAATGCCTGAATCGTTTCTGCTTGGCCTTTTACAGTCGCACTCAATTCCTCGTGTTGTTTTTCGAGGTCATATATCTTAGTTTCGTTTTCTGTTGCGGTCTCTAGCACAGAGTTATAGTTTGCCGTCAGCCCGTCCACCTTGTTATCCATCTCTTGCAGGCTGACTTCTAATCTCTCCACTGTAGGTTTCAGCGTCAAGAGCTCATCCACCTTTGCCGGAAGTGAGAGAAGAGAGTCTATGCTTGTTTTCATTGCCAACAGCATATCAAGTTTCTGCCCAAATGATTGCATCTGATCCTCCACGGCTGATGGGTTTGCTGGTGACGCGCTCAGCGAGAAATTTGCTCCGCTCTGAGAACCGCTCCTGTTATCTTGTGTACGACAGGTCTTACATCGCCACTTATCGCGCTTTGCCTGTCCCATGCCTGTATAGGAAGTTTCGGT
This sequence comes from Ixodes ricinus, assembly GCA_037355805.1. Classification (NCBI taxonomy): domain Eukaryota; kingdom Metazoa; phylum Arthropoda; class Arachnida; order Ixodida; family Ixodidae; genus Ixodes; species Ixodes ricinus. Next base: position 106,863 of record JAZHYW010006497.1, on the reverse strand, counting down.
GATACCGGCGCAAGCCTGGCCCAAGTGATAGCCATTCCTACAAACTGAGCACGACATAAACTTTTGTTCGTCGGCGATACCTCCCAGACATGCTACACACTCCGCTCCACCAGACATACTGAACAACAATTGTAGGTACAACACTTCAGTCGGTGGCAGAAAATAACAAACTAAAACATGGTTACGAATGCACTCTCACCTGATGAAAGAAAGTACAGAGTGTGAGATGAGCTTGTTTCAAGCGCTTCGCCACCGACTGCACCGACTGCTGGTTGAAGCCGGCTTTTAAGTCCTCTTGGGTGGCACCACGAGCATGCGCTGTTGAAGACACTTGTGCGGTGATGTCCAGTGGGCGTGAAAGAAGCCAGCCGATGCCCGTGTGCTGACGCCTCCCTACGTTGTCACGTTCGAAGCCAGGTCACCCCGGAGTGATGCAGCACCAAAACGAAGCAGCTGATGAAAGAAAGTACAGAGTGTGAGATGAGCTTGTTTCAAGCGCTTCGCCACCGACTGCACCGACTGCTGGTTGAAGCCGGCTTTTAAGTCCTCTTGGGTGGCACCACGGCATACTCTGTGCACCAGATAATCCTTGTGCACGCCCGTTCGTCAACGCTTTATTTTGGTAATTTACTGGCCGAGAATCTTTTTTTACGGGGAAGGTGCGCGCTTTCGGCGCCGGCGTCTGCAGCATTAACACTGTACAAAATTGTTGTTGGTCTACGCTCGGTATGACCCCGGAGACGATCTGCCAGAACCATAGCTTCCTCTAAACTCACAGAGCGTAGCAGTTCGACGCCAGAGCCATAGAGTGCCCGGTCGCAGATTTGAAGCGCGAGGTTCTGAGCAGCACAGAGTATCTCCCCGGGGGAGCCCAGAGCCGTATATCAGGAGAGTTTGGACAATAGGCGGAGCAAAGGCCGCCGCCAGCGCCGAAGATTCCCCCGCGCTTAGAGCGTAAACTAAATTTGTGACACAGCGTCGACCAATCAGGAGACCTCTACTCCATCTCACAAATGTCTGCAGTGAAGACAAAGGTACAGGCGCGTGAGCCTAGCTCAGCGAAACGCTTTGTTTGTACGAGACCTCGTGCATAGGAGGCACCTTCCAAAGCCACGCGCTCGTGCCCATGCCTTTGTCTGCACTGCTAGAACAGCGTCCTGAGACTGGCTGAAAGAAAGCAGTGCAAAGGGTGGGGTGCGCGAGCGTCTTGAGACGCGGAGTCCCGCTCGGCACGGCTCAAATTATACTTCGTTTCACTTTATCTGCGAGCGAAGCCAAAGCTAGAAGCGCGAGACCAGCGCTTTTTGCATTTCTCCCCAGCTCGTGCGCTCGAGCAAAGCCTGAACGCACGGAGCTTCCGTGCTCGCGCTTCCAGTTTTGCCTTCGCTCGCACATAAGGTGAAACGAAGTATAGTCGTGTCACAAATTTAAAGCACACGACCACCGCTAGGGGCTGTTTCGCGGCCTGTGGTTGGCCCCGAGATGCTCGCCTATTCAAACCAATGTATGGCCAAACTCTCTCCAAACGGCGCTGGGGAGCCTGGTCGCAGCGCACAGCTTTGGGAGCGGTGAGGACCCGAAACATCGTTTTCAAACCTGACGAGAAAAGAAGCGGTAGCGCGAGGAACACGAGGAGCACGAGCGGACATTCCATCGCTCGGGAGAAGTGTGTTTTGGCGATTCGCCGCAGCGGGGCGCCCGTCACCTGGCTCTCCTCTCATCCGTTGTCTGCCGCTCTACCTTTTCGATTTCGGCGCAGCCGCGTCTCGCGGCGATCTGCCAGGCTTTGTCAGTATAGAGGAGGCTATGTTAGAACCTAGCCATAGACATTTTCGCTGTAAAAAAGACACAAGATAAGGATTGCCTTCAATAGCCGAGAGACTGAGGGGACATTTCGTGGCCACGCCTAATTTTGTTACACTTCGCTCCATGTATGAAGGATAGGGTGCCACTTCCTGCCTACTATAACGTCTTTAGAATACCCCCTATAGACATTTGCGTAAGCAGGGTTATTGTGAACTTTAAGAGGGGTTGTGGAATCAGGCCTCCGACACGCGCCATGCATTGGCTGTGAAGCGGCGTAGCATGGAAACGTCCTCGATGTACGCGGCGTCGCCATGGGGTACCATGGGCTGGAGGATCCGAGCGTTCCGAGGCCCTCGGCGAGCAGGTTTGGCTTAGCGACTTGGCAGCGCGAGCTCGCTCCCGTTCAGGTTAGTTCAGATCTTTCCCCCGTGTTTTCTGTCATGCTTATGTCGAATGAAGTGCAATGCCGAATCTACCAACGTTACTACTACTCCGTTCACACTTGATGTCGTACCACAGCAAAGGCTTGCAGCATCTCGTTTCGACCTTATGTTGTACCGCAGCGAAGGCTAGAAGCGCGCGGTACTAGCGTTGGCAGCTGCCCCTAATGCACGAGAGCTCGTGCCGCAGAGACCTGCCCCAGAGCAAGGAGCTCGCGCTTGTAGCCTTTCCTGCGGTACATCATAAGGTGAAACAGTGCATAGAAGCGCGAGTTCATAGCGTTGGCAGCTTCCATTAATGCACGAGAGCTTGTGCCGCCGAGATCTGCCCCAGAGTATACCCAGAGCAAGGAGCTCGCGCTTGTAGCCTTTCCTTCGGTACATCATAATGTGAAATAGAGTATAGAACTGGCTCAGTTTTCTGGCTCCTCGGAAACGTGGGCTCCACGGCTGTCGCGAGAACTAGCGCCTCGACGGTCGCGAGAACTAGTGTCGCTGCAGTCGAATACTGGTTCTGGTTCCTCGAGCCACCCTGCTGAGTATGCGATGGACGCTAGCTTCATTCCTCTTGTTTTGCTTCGTTTTTGTCGAGAGACCCTACTGGCTTCAGAAGGTGGGAACAAGCTCTGCACAAAAAAGACAGGAAACTTACTGCAAAATGTAAACTTTGTGACATACACTTTCAAGGCGAAGATGTCATCAAGCCCAACCGTCACGTTATCGGCGGTAAATAGGTGCTTGCTTATTCCTCGTGGGAAGAGACAGCTAACACTTGGCAACAACCCCGTGTTCGGGTACCTTTTTCTGGCAAGTTTTAGCGAAGCGGGACGCTTCTCCAAGAGCAGATGACGCGCGGAACGGGAGGAGCAAGACTTGACTCCAGCGTCTTTAGTTCTTGCAACAGCCACGTGCGCCACGTACGTCCATATAGTACGGTAACTGTGGGGCCGCGTAACAGCAGTTAAAGCGGATTTAACCGCGGTTAATATCCAACTCACACGGCAGCGTAAAGGTACTCTTTGGGACAGGTACCTGTAGTAAAGGGAGCTGGATATCATAATCACAGGCTCATAAAGTCCCTTTCGCTAAGGGAGGTCCTGTGTTAAACGGAGCTCTCGCTCCCTTTACAGCTGCCGGGAGTAGCCTCGGACCCACGAACTCAAAATAAAAATCACAGATATATAACTATTGTTTGTTTAATGCATTATAACAAATTGAATATATAAAAGTAACAAATTATGAAATGATTGTGAACACAAATGTGATGGAATAATACAGTAACGAGAAACGCATACTCCAACTAGCAGGCAGCAGCGACGGCACCTGGAAAACAATGTCTGCTACGAACCCAAACGCGATGGACCACTGCGAGCTCTTTTTCGAGGTTGTGGACGAGTCGTCCGACTCTCCCGCCCAGCACCTTTTATCTTCATCGTCGTTCATGCCTTTCGATGGTGTGACTGGCGTAACCGTGAGACTCCGACGGGGTTCGTTTCTGCCGGGCACTATTTAGCCACTTTAGTGAGAACTGCGGAAAAATGGAGCTGCTAAACAGAAAAAGGTCGCCCATTTCGCAATGGAAACTCGTAACCGCAGTGGATTTAGGGCCAGTGCGGCCAGACATGTCGGACGTTTTAATACCCCATTCACACGGCAGCGTAAAGGTACCTTTAGCTTAGGTCCCTTAGCTGAAGGTACCTGTCGTAAATGGCGTTCTTGATCACACGATAAATAAACGGAGCACTTTAAGTTGATGTCGATTGCATTCCTGCTAAACCGCGAGAGGAGCACGTGATAAACAATTATTCCTCGAAATCGGTTTCACGCGCAGTTTTTGTAGTGTAGTGGTGGGAGTTTGTTGATAGATTGGGGGAAAAGAAGAGGAAATAAAGGTGGAGAACAGTGATGGTCGCCATTGCTTGGCTCCTGTCTCTGCCGCCTTTCTGACCATTATTTATCATTTCAACAACTCTACATGCCAGTGACGCTATCGAAAGGAATGGGTGACGACGAGGATAAAAGGTCCTGGGCGGGAGAGTCGGACGACTCGTCTAGAACCTCGAACAAGAGCTCGCAGTGGTCCATCGCGTTCGGGTTCGTAGAAGACATTCTTTTCCACGTGCCGCCGCTGCTACCTGCTAGCTGGAGTATGCGTTCCTCGTTAATGTATTATTCCATCGCATTTGTGTCCACAATCATTTCGTAATTCGCTACTTATATATATTCAATTTGTTATAATGCATTAAACAAGATATATTTATATATCTGTGATTTTTATTTGGAGTTTTTGGGTCCGAGGCTACTCCCTGTAGCTGTAAAGGGAGCTCGGCGAGCTCCGTTTAACACAGGACCTCCCTTAGCGAAAGGGACCTTATGCGCCGTGTGATCACGTTCTCCAGCTCCCTTTACGACAGGTACCTGGGCTAAAGGTACCTTTACGCTGCCGTGTGATTTGGGTATAATACCCCATTCACACGGCAGCGTAAAGGTACTCTTAGCTTAGGTCCCTTAGCTGAAGGTACCTGTCGTAAATGGCGTTCTTGATCACACGATAAATAAACGGAGCACTTTAAGTTGATGTCGATTGCATTCCTGCTAAACCGCGAGAGGAGCACGTGATAAACAATTATTCCTCGAAATCGGTTTCACGCGCAGCTTTTGTAGTGTAGTGGTGGGAGTTTGTTGATAGATTGGGGGAAAAAGAAGAGGAAATAAAGGTGGAGAACAGTGATGGTCGCCATTGCTTGGCTCCTGTCTCTGCCGCCTTTCTGACCATTATTTATCATTTCAACAACTCTACATGCCAGTGACGCTATCGAAAGGAATGGGTGACGACGAGGATAAAAGGTCCTGGGCGGGAGAGTCGGACGACTCGTCTAGAACCTCGAACAAGAGCTCGCAGTGGTCCATCGCGTTCGGGTTCGTAGAAGACATTCTTTTCCACGTGCCGCCGCTGCTACCTGCTAGCTGGAGTATGCGTTCCTCGTTAATGTATTATTCCATCGCATTTGTGTCCACAATCATTTCGTAATTCGCTACTTATATATATTCAATTTGTTATAATGCATTAAACAAGATATATTTATATATCTGTGATTTTTATTTGGAGTTTTTGGGTCCGAGGCTACTCCCTGTAGCTGTAAAGGGAGCTCGGCGAGCTCCGTTTAACACAGGACCTCCCTTAGCGAAAGGGACCTTTATGCGCCGTGTGATCACGTTCTCCAGCTCCGTTTACGATGGTACCTGCACTGATCTCCACTAGAGGGGGCTGGATGGCGCATTGAGCAAACAGGTATGAAGCCACCGGAAGTGAGTGGCTTGTCCCGGAAGTGAGCGCTTGGCAGGCTTTGTAACCTTTCCATTTGCTGGTTCGAAAAGCGTCGAGGGCACTGGATTTTCGCTTGCTCCCTCAAGAGAGCCTGCTTGTTGCCAAGTAAGAGCGCATGCGGACCCGAGAAGTATCATGGGAAGCCATTAAATGTAAACATTTTGAGATTATAGTTTATCAAGCTGTGAATATGTCCCAAGTTCAAATGCCTCATCCTCGGGATTTAATCCAGAACGGGAGTATTAAAACCGAATCAAAGACACAAAAATGCATGGTCCAAAATATCGACTGAATGCACTAGGAAGCCCAGCGCACGCCCGACTTCCGGGACAAGCATCGAACTTCCGGTGGCTTCACTTGCGCCAAGCTTGGAGAGCAGCTAAGCGCCATCCAGCCCCCTATAGTGGAGAGATCAGTGGGTACCTGGGCTAAAGGTACATTTACGCTGCCGTGTGATTTGGGTATGAGAGTGCCCATGTAACAGCGGTATTATACTTCGTCTCACCTTCATATTGACTATTGTTAGCCGCGCATGCCAAAAGCGTGAGCTATTTGCTTTGGAAGAAACCTCGGCAGCTGCACGAGCGCTCGTGCAGCGTGTGCACCAGTCAAGCCAGTCAAGGCTACCCGCTCGTGCTTGCAGAGCCTCCGCAGTTAGTCCGTGTCAACTTTAGAACACTCTGTTCGGAAACTCACCGTTGAAACCTGTGCCGCTGGCGTCCACCGAGACCAAGCTAAATACGATAATAGCGCCACCCTTTAGCGACGAGTGTAAACATGAAAGTTGCCTAGTCATGGCTACTGCTAGAGTTACTGAATGTTTCAGAGTACCGAATCGCCCAGGCTCGGGGTGCCAAGATGGCGGCTAATTCTTTTTTCTTTACTGTGGTCCACTTGAGCTTTCAAAAGCACGTTTTCGCGTAAAAAGAAACGAAGAAAAAACCTTTCTGTAGGAAATTTCATTGAAGATTAGAACAAGAGAACAGGTGCGTTATGTTTTCTAAAATCGTTAGTTTACAAGGATTTGCGTCAGAATTAATATTGCATCTATACAACTATGTCTCACCGCTGATTTCAGGAAGCGCGTCCCGACCTGTACACGTCCTAATTTCGGAAGTAATTCGCGGGGCGTCCGATTGAGAGTCGCGGGTTAGCATCCCTGAAGCCCTTCCACCGTATATGTTTCGGCACCAAAATGGCCGATTAAAGCCAAAAATAGAACAGTCACAGCGGACACTATCGAATGTGATACTCCCGAACCAATACAAGCAGCCGTGCAGTTCCCCGAGTGGCCGCTGCGGGAAAAATGGCGGCGTTGCGATCGCTATTAGCTCAGTTTTCGTGTACGGATCGGTGCCACTTTTTCAGAGCAGACTTTCCCAACTGAGTTGTTCTAGTAACGTTGGTTCAAGTTAAGGTGAGACGAAGTATACAAGTGGATTCTAGCGTATTTTTATCCCTTGAATCTGAATATCACGTTCGTTTTCCCCAAAGATGTAACTAAACGCGAGGAAACACGAAAAACCTCTGAAAAGTTGGTACGTAATAAAAGGATTTTTTTTTTTTTTGTGGTGGGGGGGGGGGGGGGGGGAGGGTTGTGCGTATGTTTATACAGCCTAGAACTTGGTCTGCCTCAACGGGCGACGAGTCTCCCAGCTGTAGATGAGCAATTTAGCCAGTGCTCATCTACAGCTGAATCTACATCTACAGCAGCTAATAAAAGGATCTTTCTGGCCGCCAAGCGGGTGTTACTCGTGTGGGCAGAGCGTGCAATTTCAAGCTTGCCAGGTATAGACGCTTTACAGCAGCTGTGCATGGGCGCCGCCATAACTGACCTTCAGTTTTTGTTCCCTCTTATTCCGTTCGCTTGACTTCATCATTTCCACAGCAGGACAGGTTATTACCATTTTAAGTGTTACTGTGTCCTTCCCCCAGCATAGGCCGTTGTGGAGACTCGTCAACGCCCGCTTCAGTGGCTCGGCATCTCGGTAAGACAAGAGAAGGGCGGCTATGGCGGCTCAATCTGGCGCGTGTGTAAAGCGTCTATATTAAAGCCCCTCTCTATCCTGGGAAACGTGGCGCCATTCATTGTTGTATACATGCTCAAGGCATGCCGCGCGCTACTTCTGGGAAATTCATGGTGTCTGAAATCCAGCTCATTGCTGCGCTGTTCCGCCATGATCTTCCCAAGGACTGCACGTTGCACGTGCCTCGTGCATCGACGCACCTTGCGCTATTTTTGAAACATGAAGGGGCTTTGCGGGTATATTAGGGTGCCTACATGTCTGTCTGTCTCAGGAGGATGAAGACATCCATTGTTGCACCTGAATGTGCCAGCGCGTGACGCTCTCGCGCACTCGGTGCGTGACCTGGGCGCTAAAATGGCGTCAATGTATTAGCCAAAGCTAAGCGCTCGAGCCGAGGACACCGGATTATGGTGGCTATAGGGTAGGTGTGTCTGAGCTCTCCGCATTCTGATAGTTCCATCGTGCCGCCGCTTCATGACGAAAGTGGCGCTGTAGCCAGGCTACCGGTGAATTTCTGCTCGATGGGGCACGAGAGCAGCCTGCGCTGCGCGTGCTCATGCAGGACGCACTTGTACGCGTGGTGCCATTGTGCGCCGCACGATGGCACCAGGCGCAGGGCACCGGTGCCATCGGCGTCATGAACAAGTGGCATGCTATCGATGTTCTGTTCGCACACCTCCTTACAGCCACCATAACCGGATTGCGCGCGCTTCAAATGCATTAAAAAAACGATTGGGCGGAAAAATGGCTGAGATATGTCACCACTCAAGCAAAAGCGCGCGTTTCTATGAAGGCACTCTAAGGTATATCAAACGGCTCTGAGGTATATTTCCTCGCACTGACACCTGTCGTGACCTCTTTTTCTGACTTTTTTGAGAAAATAGCAAGTGTGCGCGTGCATAACCTTGATAGGCGCTGAAGATGCGCGAGAGCGGAGATTCCGAAAATTCTTGTTTTTTCGTTCGGAGCGAATGAGTGTCGTAACGGAACTTATCATAGCTCGCGAATGACAAGTTTCATAGTGTGCCTTAAAATGAACGGTGGAAGCTTGGAGTCATCGTACCGGTGCCCAAACACTTTACGACCACGATGATTTCGCAGTTCGTTTTTGAGTTGAGGAGGAAAGCTAAGGAGCACATTTAATGGTTCCTTTAACCCTTTGCCTACCGCAAAAATTAAAAACGATTTGATAATACCGAATTTTTTTATGTGCCCTATAAATTTAACATGCAATACAAAGACCAAAAAAGCAAATGCCAAAATATTTATTTAGTGAGAAATCTTTGAACACACTGGAAAAGAAAAAGGGACTAAAGTTCAACTTCACTGTATTACCGCAGACAGTTCACATCACCTAGCACTTGGACGTTCAGGCCGGGCATAGCAGTACTGCAGACAGTTCACATCAGATTGCACGCAAAGTGAACGCAAAACGTGGAGGGGCTGGAGGGAGATTTTCTACATTGATTCTAGTCCATGCCGACACGCCGACACGATGTCCTCATCGAAATCGGAGTCGTTTGAGCTTAAATCAAATAACTCCGATACATCGTTCTCGCTGTTCGATAAAATATTAATTTCCTTGTCTTCGGAATCTGAAGAGACGTCACAACATCTTCGTTTTCGCCTCAATTTTGAGGCAAGATCGTCACTACGAACTATGGTGCCTGGAGAGCGTCTCCGACTAATGTGTGTTTAGCGTCCTATGCTGCTCCATACATCTGAAAGTGGTCCCCAAGTGGCAACAAATGACGTCACAGTAGCCGGAGTGTCATGCTGTTGACTGTCGCGATCCTGACGGTTGGCCGTAGAAATGCTTGCGAAAAGCACGAGCGAACGCTAGTGTCGCTGTCGCCACCGCGTCCCAACTTCCGGCTGCTGTGTCTTCCGTGGACTGTCACAGTGGAGAGCGACCTACAGCAGAACAGGCATCTGCCACATACACCACAACTGTTGAAACGCCGCCAGGATCATGACCGGCGACAGCATGACACTTCTATGACGTCATCAGACGGAAATCGAGGGACCACTTTTTTGGACGCGGTAAACACACCAGTCGGAGACGCGTCGCAGGCACCATACTACGAACGCAGCGACCAGAAGTTGACGTCGCCATTTTTAAATACCCTGTTGCCTGCGTTGAAAACATTTTCTGCCAGATTCAAAAATTTATTAGGTTTTTATTTTCCGTGAAGCGCCATCTATCCATGGAAAAGCTCACTAGAAACACATGGACTAGCCCAGTTCGTCCATGGCAGCGTATTGGAGCCCAAATCAACGTGGACGAGCCCAGCTCGTCTTCGGGGGGAGCGGTAACAAACAGTGTGGACGAACTCAGGTCGTACATGGTAGGGAAAGGGTTAAGTGTGAACAGAGTATACGTAAGCTTATGACAGACGCGAGGGTGCCAAGAAAACAAGCCGCAGAAAAGGATAGCAGCAGGACGCGGCAATACTGAACGAAGTCTCCCGATGAACATTCTCACAATGAGCTTGTAGGGGAAAAAAAAGAAAAGAAAAAAGATTGTAAGTCTGGAGCTGCTTTTAGCATTAACTGCCAAGGAAGGGCAAATGGGAAGGGAACACATTGCATCGCTTGCATACATCTGGGGAAAGGTTGTTTACGTTGCAGCCACACCCCAAACGACGTAGATAAAAACATGCGCGCAATAAAAGTTTACCAAGCATTCAACGTAGCTTCGTGATTTGAGTTATTATAGCCAAACACATATGATCGCGAGACCAACGACTCAAAAGAGGAAATATTGGACCTCCTAATTCCTTGGATCGCTTGACTCGCTCAGCATTTGACTCGCCGTGAATCTCTTGGCTCCTTGGACTTCTTGAGTCGCAGTGGACCTCTCGACTCGTTAGACCTCTCGACGCACCTTGCATCTTTTGGAGCACGTTGAACGGGTCTAGGGGTCCAACGACTCGGGAAGTCCAACGTTAACCTCTCAACTTCCCTTTACATTCAGAACGCAGCTGCTATTGGCTTCACCCAAATATTCCAGAACGCATCGGCGCAGTCCTTGAAACACAACAAGCCGTGCGTTAAGTGCACGTAAAGGCCCGTTCACACTCTTGCGACCGAGTGCGACCGAGTACGACCGAGAGAGACCAGACCGGTTTTTAAGCCTCTTGCGATCTCTTAGGACCAGCTCCGCTGTATAGCGCATCCGGTCCTAAAAACCGGCCTGGTCTCTCTCGGTTGTACTCGGTCGCAAGAGTGTGAACGGGCCTTGAAGCGCCAATCCGTCTCAACATTCAGTTAACAGATGACCGAGTGCAGTGTAATACGTTTTTTTGTAATGCAAAACCCTCGATTGGGGACCCGAAGGCGAAACACCTCTAGCTATGTACGTCGTTTATAAGCCACGCATTATGATTGGCCTGCCGTCAAAGTCTTAACTCGATTAGCGACCAGGGTGGACGAAACAAACGTAACGTCAATTTACAGCCGTTGTGACAGATGTACGACAAATACGAATTTTACGCAAGTTGCGTTCGCAGTCTGAACGTCTCCAAATCAAGGAAGGGGATTCTACTCCGTTTCACTTCAAGACCGACCGCATTCGACTATATGATTGGATAGAACAAATCAAGCAGTGCCAAAAGTGCATCTTTACGGCGCTCGTTGTTTTGAAAGTATCTTGTGACCGACTTAACCGATCATTCAAAACAAGAAAAGCATAGGATCGCAGTCTATTAACTGTGCGTGATTGATCTAATCGGCGATAGAAGAAACGCACAAAGGCGATGGCCGCCGTTACGATTCACTTTTGTTACTGTTTGATTGGCTGTATCGGATCGTAGCCTAAGCATGCGGACGGGCTTAAAGCGAGACGGAGTATGGAAATGTGATAATGGAGCAATATGCAAAATAGCAGCGCCCCTGGCAGTTCAGGTGCACTCTGGGAGCAGTAGACTGTCAATGGGTAGTTTCGCTTTCGGTTTGTGCATCTGTTGTCTGCTCTCGTCTCCGCACCGCCATTGCTCACGTCGTCGTGGATTGTTCCGCGCTTAAAAAAGGATGCAGTAAGTGACCTTTTCTTCTCGTCGCGACGTATCAGGCACAGCGAATAACGAAACAATTAGGATGTTTGTTGGCACGGGGAGCGAGCGAAAACGCTGCAACTGCGAAGTCAAGTGAAAGCAGATCGACGTACGCCGAACTCCGTGCCGGCTCACTGAGTGCATTTGTCTGCAACCTTGAGAACAGTCACTGAGACTAGTACTCCTGTTTTATAACACCCTTGCTTCGCCGATCGCTATTAACAATCGGGCTAACGCGGTACACAAGCATACAACCTTCTGCTACGTCGCTTTGAGGAAATCGGCCGCAGGAACAAGGGTGTTACGAAACTGCTGAACGTACTAGTCTCAGTGGCTGTTCTCGAGGTTGCAGAACGAATGCACTCAGTGAGCTGGCACGGCGTTCGGCGTACGTCGATCTGCGTTCACTGGACTTCGTGGTCGCAGCGTTTTCGCCCGCGACCCGTGCCAGCAAAATCCTAATTGTCTCGTTATTCGCTGTGACTGATATGTAGCGACGAGAAGAAAAGGGTACTTACTGCATCGCGCGTAAGTGTGGAGCAATCCGCGATGACGTGAGCAATGGCGTTGCGGAGAGGATAGCAGACGCATGCACAACCCGGCGAAACCGAAACGGAAACTATCCGTTGACAGTCTTCTGCTCCCAGAGTGCATGCACCTGAACCGCAAGGGGCGCTGCCATTTTGCATATTGCCCATTAGTGCCTTCGCTAGATAAAAAGAACAAATTTTTGCTTCGTCGCTCCCACCACACGCGCGTCCGCAAAGTCGGAGTGCGTGTCGTGCGCCCAAATCTCGCAGCTCTTCTCACTACCACGTCCCTCGTGTGATTGGCCCACCCATCTTTCAGGCTAACCAATGGCAAAGCGGACCTCGTAATAATCCGTGCCAGCCAGAATGTCGTCCCCTTGATGAGATAACGAGGACCGAGCGCGACAGAGCGTAAAACCTTGCACGTGCGAAGCCCATGGGCGGACGCACGTCCCCGAATCACCGCGTCATTAATTCATGGCCTCCCGGCACACACCCCTCGTCGCTTCTCCCGTCGTCGACACGAGAGGGCAGCGTTTAATTGATGCCGGAGACAGCGTTTACGTCGGCGTTTATTATGGGCCTCGACGTGCCGCTAAACCTGAAACCCTTCCGACGCGCCTCCCACTATAAAATTTAAGCAAAAAAACAAACAAAAAAGCCAGGTCGTTTTTTTGTTTAATGTGCGTGTTTTTTTTTTTTTGTGTCTGAACCGAGTTGTAGATCGCGCGGTATACTTTCTTGATTCTAAGTGTCTTTGACTGCTCAACAATCGGAATTTATTTATGGATTCTACAATTATAGCGCGACTATACTTCGTGTCACCTTAGCATAGACTAACTGCGAAGGCTGTGCAAGCGCGAACGGCTAGCCTGAATTTCCAGCGCTGCCTTTGAGGACTAAAGCAAACTTTGTGTTTTTCTTTTGCCCGTTCAGTCTTTGAGCATGCGTGCACAGTCTGGGACCCAAGAACAAAATGTATCTTCATTAAACTAGAACGAGTGCAAAGTCGCTGCTCAGGATTTGTCCTAAATAATTATGCGTTCAAAGCGAGCGTCACAAATCGCAATTGAAATGGAAACTGTTGTCTTGCAGAAAAAAGGACCTAAGACTAAACTTGTTCTACTTTTTATAACGGTGCGACCTGTATATCACTAGATATAACTACATTCGAAGTCCGTTTTATGTGTCAAAAAGAGTAGATATATAATCAATTCAAAATTACAACTGTTAACTCTTGTTGTGAATCTTGTTTCTTGTTCGTACAGCAATAGAATGGAATCTGCTTAAACATTCTGTTTAAGCAGATTCCTGCAGTGCCCCGAAGGCGCCGCAGGAATTCATTAATAAATAATAAATAAAGAAACAGCTTTTGAGCACTCATCGATCACCGTCGTAACGTTGGCGTCCCGCCCTGTCACACAAATCATTTTACGAAGCTTTCCTCCCCAACGCTTCGTCAATGGCTACGTTTACATGGATGCGACCGTGGCGCATCGAATCGAGAGGTGGCCATCACGTGCCCCCGATCCTCCTTTTCCTTCCTCTTCTACCCAGTGATAGGTGGCAAATCTCGATTCGATTCGGTACGGTCGCATCCATGTAAACTCAGCCAATGTAAAATGACCTTCCCCTAGCCATCGCCGAAATTCCCGATATCAAACATGTTCGAACTGCCTAACAATTTTGTGTGAAGATTAGGCCTAACCATACTGTAGGGCACCTTAATAGAGGGCGACAATCGTCATGATAAGTCGAATATTTACCTACAATGTGTTAACTCATAAATAATGAAAATAGACATACGGTTCCAGTTAGAAACTTGTTAGGCGTCATCGAAAACCAGTAAATTAGTAATATTTAGAAAGACTTGAAGCACGTGGGAAGCGAAGTAGTGCGCTAAAAGGACTATCCGTGCAACGGGGGCGAGAAAAGGTGGATGAGACAAAAATCGCGCGGGTTCGTTATCGCACCGGTAGCCTTTCTCCTGATGCAAGGGGTGGTTACTTTAGCGCTCTACTGTGCTTTCCACGTGCTCAAAATCTTTCTAATATTGATTGATTTGGTGGTTTTTGATGACGCTCAGCAACCATGCGTATTTTGAATAATGAAAACGTTAACATATTTTAGTTCATTATCCAACTGATCGTTAGGATTATTTTCCTACACTATGTCTCCTAGCCGTATAACTCCCCTGCACAAACCGCATCTAAATAATTCACACGTTTTTTTTTAATTATTATTCTTTTAGGAATTTGTTAAGTTTAAAAAGAAACACCCTGTATCGGTTTCGTTGTTCTCTTACTCTTTTACTTATGTAATCCACTCCTCCCTGTGACGCATCCGGCCCTCGAGGTAACGAAATAAATAAATAAATAAAAATTGGCAATGACTTTCATCTCCAAAGCCTTATAATGCATGCCATTTACGTTTTAGGAGCTATTGTTCCGATTGTTTTGAAATCAATAAAAATTTGTTCCAGATGTGAAGAAACTACATTTGGTCAGTTCTGACGAAACTGAATTGGTGTGTCACGTGACAAGGGGGGAAGGGGGAAGGGAAGCAACTGGGGTAGGAGGGGGAAGAAGGGTACTGTGGGAGGGGGATGCGACTGTAGGAGGTTAAGGAGAGGCATGGGGAAGAGGTTAAGAGAGAGGAATGGGGATAGGGAATCGGTGTGTCACATGACGTATTTTCCCCCGCTAAACTTAGCGGAGAAAATGAGTTGGTGTGTCGCATGACCAAGGGTGGGGGCGGGGAAGAGAGGGTACCGCAAGAGAATGGGGGAGGGAGAAGAGAAGGGGGAGAAGCGAGGGAAAGGTGGGCAGATGGGGAGGACACTCTAGGAGGAGGAGGGTGAGAGGGAAAGGGAGGGCGATGCGAGGAGAGCGCTGGGAAGATGGAGTTGGTGTGTCAGGTGACGCATATTTTCCCGCTAAATTTAGCGGGGAAACATAATTGCTTTTTGTGTCACGTGACATCAGGACGATTTTCCTGCTAAATTTTTGTCTGCCTACGGCCAAACGAAATTGGCGCACAGATGTCACTAATGCGTAGTGACGTGAGTCGATTCTCTGCTAATATATAGCTAATTTATTTCACTGCTTGGTATACATATGGCCAAAATTAGAATATCGATGAAGACGCGATGTCGGCGTCTTTCCCGGCCGCTGGTCCCGATTCCCAAGTCGTCTCGCCCAGTGCCTACTTGTGCGTGGTCTTCATCGTGTCATCCCTCCGTCGGCCGAAGGGAGAGCGGCGGTCCCCAAACAGCAGGTCGGATGTCGGACCCCCGCTGCGTGCGTGGTCTTCCGAGAATACTGCCTGGGGGACTCGTCGGTGGCGGAATGGAACGCGGCCGCTGCTACGACTGTCAGCCGCACCACCGCAGGTCTATAGGTCCCGATGTCGTGGCGTGACATTAAATTTTCCGATAAATGTAGCGGGGAAAGTAAATTGGCGACACTTGACATCAATAGGGAGTTTTGGTAGATCGTTTTCATCGTCCCGCAACGCTCTCCGCAACCCGCTACGATACCTGGAACTCTACAGTCAAGGCCATCGGCGCGCAGGCGCAGTAGCTGCTCCTTCGTTGCGGAGGGCTTAGCGGAGGGGGAAACGCAGTCTACGAAAACTCCCTAATTTTTCCGCCAGCTTTAGCGGGGAAACTTAATTAACAGGAAGTTTTCGTAGACCGCGTTTCCCCTTCCGCTAAGCTCTCCGCAACGAAAAAGCCGTTACTGCGCCTGCACGCCGGTGGCCTTGACTGTAGAGTTCCGGGTATCCTAGCGAATGGCGGAAAGCGTTGCGGGACGGCCAAAAACCATCTACGAAAACTCCCTACTGATTCAGTTTCCTCGCTAAATTTAGCGGGAAATGCATGGACGGACGGACGGACAGACGGACGGTTAACACTACCCCTGATCCCAAAATTTTGAGAATGGGGTAGCGTTACAAATAATTCCATGCTTTATTAAAAAAGAAACGTAAAAATATTAAAGACGTTTACAATTATCGTAATACCAGATTAGAGCGCAGCTCTTGAGGAGGAGGGGGAAGGTATGCCCCCTCCCCTTCGTACCCTCCCCTTCTCCTCTCCTGCTCCTCTTCCATCTAGCGGGAAGTTTTCGCTAAATTTTCCCTAAATCTAGCGAAAAGTTTCCGCTAAATTTATCGGGGAAACTGAATTGGTATTGAGGTCAGGTGACGTCAATTTCCCCGCTAAATATAGCGAGGAAAGTTTTCTACTAAATTTAGTGGAAAAGATTTTCCGCTAAATTGCGCGTGACGTCACATTCATTCACGTGACGTCACGTTTGACGTCACGAGGGTAGAATTTTCCCGCAAAATTTAGCGGTAAATGTTTTTATTAAATTTAGCGGCGAAACATTTCCACCAATATTAGCAGAAAAACGTTCCCGCTAAATTCAGTGGAAAACAGTCCCCGGGTTGAGTGGCGTCACGTGTGACTCACGATGTTAAACTTTCCCGCTAAATTTGGTGGAAAATTTTTCCGCTAAATTTAGCGAGAAAATTACCCGCTAAATTTAGGAACAACATTTTCTGCTAAATTTAGCCAGGAAATTTGTTTTCGCTAAATTCAGCGGAAAAGTTTTTCGCCAGGTTTAGTGGGAAAATTTTACCCTCTTGACATCACGTGTGATGACATTATAGGAAACGTCCCATAATGCAACACGCGGTTACGCCGGCGGCGACGCCGCTCAACCCGGAAACGGGCGCCTAAGAGCTGCGCTCTAAAACATTTTCTCTATGCTGTTTACTAACGTGCTATGTATATGCAGGTCATTGCTTGCTGCAACCGGCCAGCTGGGTGCTTGTCGCCGATGAGTCCCGCCAACAATATAGCTGGTGCTCCCCGAAACTCAATGTGAATTCATAATGCAACAAGAAAACACTTTTTTTTTTTCACACTATACTCTATGGCATTTCTGGCAGCTAAGGTGCTGGCAGGCCGAAGCGGTCACCGTTGTTGCTACGAGTGACTAAGTCTGGCCGAATATTAAGGACAGCTCTTCCCGTCTTGTGATATCCTCAATCTGTGGGTAAAAGAAGGGATCATCCGACAAAAACAGCTTCCATGGGGTGAAAGGAACGCCACAGAAGCTGACTTTGAGTTCACTCTCAACAGCAACGCATGCAGCTATGGCAGCCAGTGATACAACGTATCAACCGGCCGAGTTCCAATGTTTCCTATTATATACACGAGAAAGTCTAAGTAATTTTGTGAGCACTCCGAGCCCGTTCCCATTTCATGCTTCTCTGTTTGGTCAAAGCGGTCTCTGTCTGCGGTAACGCTTATAAAACTTTCGAAGACAGTGTGTTTACATGACTACGTTCGACCGGGGTGTGGAGGCTTACGTGGAGATATGAACGCGAGTTCATATACGGCAACCAAGCGACGCAATGTACTGCCACTAACTCGATGTCGTCTCTCAACGCAAGATCCTGCAACGTAATGAAATACTACTGTGTGAATAGTCATTCAGCTCACTTTATGGTCTTCAGATTATGCGGTATCTTGTAGAATTATACAATAACTCTTTGTGCAAGAAAACCGTTTTTGAAGTACGACAAACTAAGTTTGAGAGAGCGAAAGGAAGGGGGTGAAAAGGGGCTTTAAGAGATGTCCATGCGGCGGAATAAAGTAGTCTTATAAGAAGAATCTGCAGCCTATCAGATCACTGAAGTCCCTAACGCAAAAAATGGAAGCCCAAATTTAAAAGAAAAACAATGCAGATCTAGAAACGCTTGTCAAAGCTAATGTCGGTAACAGGTTAAAAACGCTGTAGAAGCTCCACCTCCAGCACGTGCTCGCTGCCTCACGTCGTGCTCTGGCTCAAGAAACGCCAAAGTGTTACCATAGCCTCCTCTATGCTGACAAAGCCTTGCAGATCGCCACGAGAAGTCGGCCGCCGAAATGAAAAAGGTGGAGCGGAAGACAACGGATGAGAAGAGAGCACGTGACTGGCGCCCCGCTGCGGCGAGACGCCGAAACACACTTCTCCCGAGCGATGGAATGTCTATACTCGTGCCCCTCGCGTTCCTCGAGCTACCGCTTCCTTTCTCGTTGGGTTTGAAAACCATGTTTCGGGTCCTCGCCGCTGCAAAAGCTGTGCGCTGACGTCCAGGTTCCCCGAGAAATGCTGTGCCACCAGATCCTCGCGCTCCAAATCTGCGACCGGGAACTCCATGACTCCGTCGTCGAACTGTCAGGCTTTGTGAGTATAGAGGAGGCTATGGTGTTACCAAAGGTAGAACGCTTGCGCTAGAGGCGGACCATCTATCGCACTCTTAACCTGTCATCAACTATAGGCTTAACAGAACGCCTCGGGTAAAGTGTGCAGTATAGATGTAGGTAGGTATGTAGGTATCTTTTATTTCAGACAGAAATAAGGGGCTGGGGGGCTGGGGCAAAAGAAGACGAGTTGTCTTCTGACGAGGCTCAAGCCCCTTTTTACAGCACTCGGAGGAGAAACAGGCACATAAACAAAATAAATATACAAAGATACAGCAATTTTAAAATGCACAACAGACACAATAACATATAATTATGAACTTCGTAATAACTGCAGATCATGAGTGATTTAGGATATATTCTACAATCCTTATTTTAAATTGGAAAAACGAAATGTGTGCTTGGGCCATTTCTGCTATGTTTGGGTGTGTGTTTAGTAGATCTGGTACGAGATATGTAAGGTGGTGTGTACCGTAATTGGTTCGAACCCTAGGTTTCGTATACTGTGCACTTCTGAGACTGTAATTTGCCGAGGTTTGATCGAAGATATCAAGAAAGGGCGCTTGGTTCTGTCTAGTTTTATTAAAAATAAAAATAGATAATTTAAGAAGCAGGATTTGATCTATATTTAATATTTTACACTTTTGAAATGCTGGGAATGAGTGTTCGTACCTTTTAAGGTTCTCAATAAATCGAACAGCCTTCTTTTGCAAAATAAATAGTTTTTGCTTATTTGTTTGTGTAGTAGTTCCCCATACTAACATACAGTATTGTAAGCGTGAGTAGACAAGCGAATAGTATAATTGCAGTTTCAACCTTTTTGGTATTAAATGTCGGAATTTGTTTAATATTCCTATTGCTCCTCAATATCAACCCTCATTTTTTCTATGTGTACAGTCTAACTGAGTGTTTCTTCAAACCACACACCAAGAAACTTGTGATATTTAACGCCCTCAATTTTTTCCCCGTCAAAAAAGATGTTCAATGTACGCGAAATAGGTTTGTTTTTTGATCTGAACAATACATATTTTGTTTTACTAGTGTTAAGATTAAGCTGATTGCGCTTTAGCCACAATAATAATTTACTGAGCCAACTATTTGCAAATTCTTCGAGCTGATCCAGATTTCCACTAGAAAAAAAGACATTAGTATCATCAGCATATAAAATAATATCACGCGATTCAGGTATATTCACAATATCGTTTATATAAATTAGAAATAATAGAGGCCCCAGTATGGAACCTTGCGGAACGCCATATGTTATCGGTGCGAGTTGAGATTCAAATCCATTAAGTACCGTATATTTAGAACGCGAATATAAATAGCTCCGAATTAATTCTAATGCATTACCTCTAATTCCGTACGCCGATAGTTTCTCCAGTAAAGTTTCATGTTTTATTGAATCAAACGCCTTTCTGAAATCCAGGAAAATCCCAATGGTATATGCATGGTTTTCTATATTAGTAATTATTCTATCTTTGATATATATTAGGGCTGATTCGGTTGATTTCCCTTTCTGAAAACCAAACTGGTTGTCAGTTATAACATTATTAATAGTAAAAAAACCTGTACAATCTTGAATTAATTATTTTTTCTACAACCTTGGAAAAAAGGGGTAGTACAGATATAGGCCTGTAATTATTCAGGTTCTCATATGTGCCTCCCTTGTGGATAACACTGACTTTAGAAATTTTCATTTTTTTCTGGGAATATACCAGAAACCATTATTTTATTACAAAGATCGACAAGAGGAGGCAACACTAACTCCGTTACTGCTTTAATAGGGGTAACCTTGATATCATCAACACCACTTGCGCAGTTATTTTTTAGGGACCTTAGTATGTTGCGAACTTCTGTTTCATCTGTTGGTTCTAAAAATATTGAGCTTAATACCGGAACAGATGAGTAATGGTTATCATATACGGTCATTGATTCACAGGCGCGAGATGACAGAAAATGTGTATTAAATTTATCTGCCAATAAAGCTTGCGTATATAGAGTACCATCTATTTTAAGCTCTTCAGGGATAAAAACCGGATTTATTGACATTAATTTTCTCATAGTACTCCACAGCTTAGCTGGGTCTTTATAAATTTCAGAAAACATAGATTTATAAAAGTTTATCTTCGCCTTTTTAATGTCAAAGGAAAGTTTGTTTCTGCATTTTTTTTTTGTCAACGTCCAATGTTCACTTTTTGCTGGGTGGTCCGTACAAGAAACATCATGGTAACGGGTAAATTTTCGGTTTATCCTCGTATTGTGTGTGGCACTCGGGCACTAAATAAAAACCGTAAAAACTTTCAAATCGAGATTATTTTTTTTTCGACAACGATGCGATCGAGCAGTAGATTCAACGAGCCCTTAAGTGGCGCCTTGCGGTGCCGTGTCAATGCAGCGACGCTGAAATCCTCTTAACCTTGCGACACTCGAGGACGATAAAAATGGCCACTCCGAGCACCATGCAGGCCAGCATGGTCACGACGACGATGAGCGTCTGGCATGGCTAGAGTCATGGAATCAATCAGGCACCCGAAACAAACTAATCAAAAAGATCAAAGGTTAGGTGGCGGATATAGCCTGTTTATTTGGCTTCAAGAGTCACCGAGAGCTTCAGAAATGTAGGGCGTGGCGAGTTTCAGTAGATTGTTTCGATGCCTCTAATAAAGAGTTTTAGGGAACTGTCTTTGCACATTTGAAAGGGTACAATGGGCCTTCCGGTACGAAATGCGCATGCGCTACCGCAGAAGACTCGCATATGCGCAGTGCGTACCGGAAGGCCTATCGCACCGTATCGGATGGGCGAAAACGGTTCCCTAAAGCTCCCTAATAACGGTGCCCGATAACGATACGAGGCATATGCGCAAAGGCGTCGGCGGATTACGTATCGGTTATTATTATCGGAGTCATCGGAACGATCCACTAAAACTCCCTATTGCCGCTCCGCGGCAAATACGATGAAGGCGTGAGCTGAGAAGAACACCAAAGAACAATAAATGATAAAACAAGAAGCGCGATCCTCATAGGTCACGCGTTCCTTAAGTTGGTAGTGACTAGAATAGAACGTTTTGGTATTACGTTATCGAAATAAGGTTACTGTTACCTTCATGCCGGAACCGAACGGGAACGTAGCGGAAAACAAAAAAAAAAAAGGTTGGCCAACTTTCATCTGAATTAAGTTACTCCTTTTTCAGAAACGCAGCTTAACTGCGTTTCTGGAAGAGGAATGATAATTATATTAATAATCAATGCGGCCGCCGGGCTGCGGTTAGTTAACGATACATTCCCGGCTCGGTCGCGGCATGGAGATAACGCTAACGCTATAAGGATAATCCTGTCCTAAAAGGTTCGGATAATAAAACCTCGATCCACACTTGACAAAACACAAAACCTCTAACGCACTCATCGTCACTTCGAGAAGAAAAAATCAGTCGACATGCTGCGCGAAGCAATCCTACGAGATTTGATTGCTCGAGAAAATAAAAAACAGAACTATTTTTTTAATAGGAAACGTTCGTGTTTTGATAAAAATAACAATTACCTTTTCTTAAAGCGGCCGTGCAACGATATTGGGTAGGAAGGCTTCTCACTTTACGCATGTTTGCTGGTACTAGCGGGACCCACGAATACTCGAAAGCAACACCACTGACCAAGAAGCTTCTTCGTCACGGTGGAATTCCAAAGATAAAAACGGACCTTTTCTTTCAGTCTCTCCTTCGCAAAACGTGATGACGGAGCTGGCGGGACAATGCCAACAATGCGATCCCCCAGGAGTGCGTCATCGAACTTTGCGATCATCGCTGTGGCGACATTGAAATGCTGCTCATACAGTCGACGCGAAGCCTGCGTAGGCATTCGATTGTGGCTCGTGACAATCAATGTCTCGACGTACATTCAGAAAGCGGCTCGTGCCCAATCGCTGGGACGACGGGAATAGCCGAACCTTAACAATGCCTGGAACTCAGTGCGCGCCCTGTGCTCTGCCAACTCGTGGTTACGTTAAAAACATTGGCGGCATATAATCGTCTCCGGATCAGTAGAGGGGTTAAACGGTGTTCGTTTTTCTCGGATTCTTTCTGCGACTGCCACTGCGTAGAGCAAATAAAAAATAAAAGCAACGTCTGTTTCATAGGTTATAAATGTCATAGAAATAATTCTAAGCCGCATTTATTGAAAGTAGAAAATTTGTTTCATCGCCTCTTTAAATGCACTAAGTATCTTACAATTCACCGTATATAAGTGAGGTCAAAATAAAAACGCTTCGTGGGGAGCCGAACTTTTCTTCCCTAGTGCCTTAGGTGAACATGTACATTGGCGTTCACGTGGATACTTCATTCCATATCCGGCCCATTGAGTTTTAGTGAACAATTCCTAAAACCGTTGCAATGTCTCCCTACTATCAATTAAACCGTTTGCGCAATCAAGTTAATAAAAAAAAGCAGCTAGGTGATTCAGGAAATTTCACGCTTTGGAGAACCGGTTTCCCTAATGAACTCGGACACGTATCGTTCACCACGTCCCCCCCCCCCCCCCCCTTTCCCGTGCGGTCCGTACGCCCACCCACCGAAAATAGACAGCGGCCTGAAAGCACACCGAATCGTCCCTAATTATAGGTTTCCCTCATTTGTCAAATCTCGAACCCAGAGCAGACGATCGAGGGGGATTACGACGCCCTGCCAAAAAAACACAACCACAAAAAAAGAAACAGCCCGGCCGGTACGTTCACCTTCTCGGGCCCGACTCACCGCGGTCCGGTCGTCACAGTCCAGAGAGTGTCGGCGGCGCAAGAGACGGTCCGGACCGAACCGAGGCGCACAAAGAAAAAGGGAAAATCAGTTGGAAGGTTATCATTGCCACGGGCAAATATTGGTTCCAACGGGACCTCCGCCCTAAACTTCTGCTCGCCGAATGAACCGAAAAACCTAAAAAAAAAGAAAAGGAAACCGAACCAAATCAAATACTAAGTGACGAAAAATATTTCGGGTGTGGATCAGCGAAAAAGAAAGGAGGTGGAAAGGTAGTCCGGTCCCAAGCAACGTTCTCTCGGATCGTGAGGATGAGTCACGTAATCGTTTTCAATTACGACGGTACGCCCTAGGGACGACCGTTGGGAACTAAATTATGGATCTCCGATGGGGTGCGTTTGGGTGGGAGGGGGTGGGGGGGGGGGGGAGGGAGGGCAGTGGAAGCGAACAACCACCTCCCCCTATTGTTTTACGAAGGATATTTAAAAAAAAAAGAACGTGTGGTTTAGAAGATGAATTTCGAATGTTACGGTTGGGTCACGGTTCAAGCATCTGCAAGGAGCGGGTAGGAGTCCAATGAACTTGATGTCAGTGCTTAAACCGTCTTTCAATTTTACCCCCCCCCCCCCCCACCAAAAAAAAAAAAGATTGTTTTTTAGAAAATAAACTATGGATGGGAGCTGCTTGGGAAACGACATCGTAGTTCTAAATCTCTTAAGACGTGGAAAAAAATCTATTGTAGCGGCCGCGTGCTGGCAACCACGGAAGAAGAAGCGCGTGCAGACGGCACGTAAAAGTTCTAACCTGATCTAATTTGATTATGGACGTCATCTTTGAGTTCCAGGCTTCCCTTCATTTTCAACACTCCTCTCTGGATGTCATCTTAGAAATTCAAAAGCGTAACATTTGGTTTCAGAGGTGGAATTCCGGGCATTGCTTCTGACGTCCCCAAGAAATTATTCTACAAGCAGGGACATTACTTGCGCCAGTGTCAGCGCCTCGTGGAGTGGTATGACCGTGACTGGATTTCCACCGACCGCACCAGCTTCCTTTGCTATGTTCCACCACTGGACCTACGCCGATACTAAGATCGGCGTCCTAGGAGCCCAGGTCGCGAAAGCGCGAAAGTTGTGGCAGTTTTGGGGTTGAAAGCATCGACAAAAATGTATGGTCTCTACTGAATTAGGCAATGCCGGTGCATTTCCTTGTCGCCGTCAATTCCTCAAAAACCGCAAATGTGTCGTGAACTTTGGCAGTGACATACTCTGTGCTGGTTTAAGGTTCGTTGTCTGACGTGTCGCCAGGGCTGAAAATAAGATTACCGCCTGACCTACTCGTATTAGAATTCTGCGAATAATTCTTCCGAAAGCGTGAAAGTGCCGGACTTTCGTGCTGCAGGCACCCATGTCCAGCACTTTCACGATTTTTTTCAGGCTCACGTAACGTGGGCCTGAACTTTTGTTTTGTATGTGTGTGTGTGCGGGAGTGATCATGAATTTTCAAGTCAATGATCTCCATACTGGAAGGAGTTATCACGAGAAACTTTTCAGAAAAACAAACGCAGGCAGATTGTTAACTCCACAGCAATGGGGCGAAATTGTGTAGCAAAAAAATGCATCCTAAAAACGATCTTCAAGAAAAACAACAAAAGTCCTGAGGGGGAATAGTGTAGCTGCGTGGTGAGACATGTGCATAGAACAACTGAAGAAGACGAAGAGTGCGTGCTGACGGCACGTGACACACTTTTAACCTGATCTCATTTGATGATAGACGTCACTATTGCAAATTCAAAACGTAACACAATGGTCCGTCTATGTTTTCATTTTCTCCGACATGAGTGAGCTCCCTAGCAAGCGAATTCGCCCACGTCGGTGTACTCACTTGCTGGGGACCATGAAGTTTTGCAACGCTTATTATGACATCAGACGTTCCATCTATCTACAATAGGCATGCCATGGAAAAATACGTCTTTCGTGAGAGCTATCCCGTTTAGTTAGCAATCGTGCAAACTTTGTCATCTCTTTTGATGAAATCATTTTAATAATAGGAGTCGTTCGCACTTCCCCCTCCGCTACGGTACATGCAACGAAGACGCCGTTATTGTGCTGCACGCCACTAGCCTTCTCTGCGGAGATCAAGATCTTGTAGCGGGTTGTGCAGAGCGCTGCTACACCCGGTAAACAATCTCCAAAAAGAAATTAAAAAAAAAATAACGCCGCACGGAAAAAAATAAATGTGGTCGTTTCAAGAACTGACTTTTTGTTTCTTTGCATTCAGAATACGACCCTGACGAACTAATAACACATCAGCGCGAAGGAATTCCCGTTGATGTGCCGCATTCTATAATTGTATTCCTCGCACTTCGTATTCAATACTACAACACTCATAATATGAGTACGAGCACTGGATAAGGCAACGCTGTCTTTTTCCAACGAGTGGTGCCGAGAGCATCGTGCAAACAAAACAACAAAAATGCGCTTTCTTGGGCCGCAACACTCGCGACTCAAAAGGAATTCAAGGCACGGGAAGGACGGGGAGTAGAGAAACGGGGAGTGTGCAATTCTCAGAACGTGTAGAAAAAGCCGTCAAAATTTGAGGAGCCAAGCACAAATCAAAAGGACGTTAATAACAACAAGAATCAAATTCATGAGGAAAAAAAATATTAGGTACATCGCATGTTTTTTTTTTCTTCGTGTTTTGTTCTTGTTATTTGCAGTCTCCCGTGACTTTTACACCGATTCCACGTGTCGGTGTTCCGGCATTGCGAAATAGATATACTCAAACACCTGATCTCTGGACGCCGCTTACTAAAAAATCTTTCCTCGTAAAAACGCCCCCCCCCTTCCGCCTCCCCCTCGTTTCCCCCTCCCCCCCTCCCCCCGAAAAAAAAAAGGAATAAAAAAACACGTGGTATTTTGTCCAGTGTCCGCAGGGTGCGTCTTAATCCTGCAGGGACTCAAAAATCAGAAGTACAAGGCGTCCCCCAAAATTAAATAAATAAAACGTAGTACTTTTTTTTTTACTGCAAAAGAACATCACCAAGCGCATAGTCTTCAGTCAAATGTACTACTACTAGCGGTCCGGACAAGGTGGCAAAGGTTCAGGACTCATCCTGATTTTCATTAAAAGTTACGAGTGATTTGCTGAAAAATCGATCCCGTTCCCTATAGCCGACGCCATCCATCTCCGTGAAATCGTGTGCTTCGTCGGCCGCCATTTTTCTGTTGAAAGTGACTGAAATTCGCATATATACTATTTTAAATAAAATTACGGCATGTTCTCAAGTCTTGGATTGTGGTCCGAACCACTAGCGCCACATTTGTGCGGAGATTGAGCGTTTAGTGAGCAATGCGTAGTTCATTTTTAACTTAAACACACACACACACACACACGCACACGCACACGCACACACACGCACACACACACGCACACGCACACACACACGCACACGCACACGCACACACACACACAAATTTTGCTTTTAGAGCGCAGCTCTTAGGCGCCCGTTTCCGTCGGCGTCGCCGCCGCCGTCGGCGTAACCGCGCGGTGCATTATGCGTAAATTTCCCCGCTAAATTTAGCAGAAAGGTTTCCCTGCTAACTTTAGCGGGGAAATTTTTCCGCTAAATTTAGCGGATAAATTTCCCCGCTAAATCTAGCGGAAAAGGTTTCCCCGCTAAATCTAGCGGGAAAAATTTCCCCGCTAAATTTAGCGGATAAATTTCCCCGCTAAATCTAGCGGATAAATTTCCCCGCTAAATCTAGCGGAAAAAGTTTCCCCGCTAAATATAGCGGGAAAATTTCCCCGCTAAACTTAGCGGATACATTTCCCCGCTAGATTTGGCGGGGAAATTTATCCGCTAAATTTAGCGAGGAACTTTTTCCGCTAGATTTAGCGGAAAAATTTCCTCGCTAAATCTAGCGGTAAAATTTCCCCGCTAAGTCTAGGGGAAAATTTCTCCCTAAATATAGCGGATACATTTCCCCGCTAAATCTAGCGGAAAAGTTCCGCTATATTTAGCAGATAAATTTCCTGCTAAATCTAGCGGAAAAAGTTCCCCGCTAAATGTAGCGGGAAAAGTTCCCCGCTAAATCTAACGGAAAAAATTCCCCGCTAAATCTAGCGGGAAGATTTCCCCGCTAAATTTAGCGGATACATTTCCCGCTATATCTAGCGGAAAAAGTTCCCCGCTAAATTTAGCTGATAAATTTCCCCGCTAAATCTAGCGGAAAAAGTTCCCACTAAATTTAGCGGAAAAATTTCCCCGCTAAATCTAGCGGTAAAATTTTCCCGCTAAATGGGAGGCGAGCAGGAGAGGAGGAGGGGCGTAGCCTCCTCTCCGTACCTTCCCCTCCTCCTCCTCAAGAGCTGCGCTCTAATTCGGCATTACAGGGAGTTGTAAACGGCTTTCATTTTTCCTTCTCTTTTTTTTTTTTTTGGGGGGGGGGGTGAGGCGGGAGGGGGCGGAAGCATTTCGTTGCTCCCCAGCCTTAGAGCAGCCACGAGACGGCCCGTTATTAGCCCTTTTTCTGACATATGCTTGTAGCAACTGATCGCATCGAGTGGTTACGTTTTCGGCTCACCTCAATCACTACCCGACATGAGAAAGACTTATTTCCTTTTTGAGTAACCGGCAATAAATCAGTGCTCGAAAAACCTAGTGACGGCGTCAAGTTTGAAGCGCACCGGGCATCACATAATCCAAAATGTTTTCCAAAAACGTCGAAAGCGCGAAGCCGTCACCACTTCTCCACCGGGGAGTTTCTCTAGGTACTGTTTCCGCCATCCCGCAAGGCTCTTCGCAATCCGCTACACGAGGTTAAAACTCTGCGGACGAAGCAGCGGCGCGCATTCGCACTATGGTCCGTTGCAACTCAAGAAGGAAAGGAAGGCCGGGGAGGAGGAAGCAGACGGAACGCTGGAGAGAGGAAGATGTTTCTCTCTCCCCTCCAGCGTTCCGTCTGCTTCCTCCTCCCCGGCCTTCCTTTCTCCTCTCTACCTTCTTGAGCTGTAACTTATTATAGCTGGGTTTCCTTTTGAGGGGAAGGCGCTCTACCAAAGCTCCCTATTGAAAAAGGCCTCGATTGAAAAGGATACGGGCAGGATGAACGTGGCCGTGTTGGCGTCGTTCAGGAAGCGGTCGATGAGCGAGGCGGCCCCTGCAAGGGTGGCGTCGCCGTTCGCGGAGGTACCTTCGTGGGGGGACCGAGCCACCAGCACGCTCGCCACGGGTTCTCGGGCGTTGTCGGGCAGGTCCTGCACCGCGACCAGCTCACCGACCTTCAGCTACGACGAAGGGAAGCTACGGAATCAGACGAACTGAACGCGAACGAGACCCACTTTAGCGACAAACAGCAACGACAGACTAAGACAACGCTCAAGGTGCACGCGCAGCACGCACGGAAAGGTGAAATAAGCAAAAAGTGATTACAAGCTTGCCCGAAAAAGATTTCCTTCGCGTGAAAGCTGCACGCGCTTGATTGTTGCTGTTTGTCTCTCAGGTAGGACTGGACATGAACGAACAAATAACTAACACTGTTCGCCAACACAACCAAAGCAACTGTTTACCGACACAACCAAAGAAATAAACAACATGTTTGTTGACTACCCCCTGGTAAGGTTCAGCATATACACGCATGACTCGTTAATACAGACCACGTTAACATGGCTACACCGCTATATAGACAATATTTTTTGGGGACGAGCAAGGTAAGTATTTGCGTTTTGTCTAATCACTATGGATAACTCGCATTATGTATGTGTTTGGGGGAAGTGAGAGTCCATTTTAGCGATACATCGAGAGAGCTGGAAGTTTCTACATAGAAACTTCCAGCACGCCCTTCTCGAGCCCATAATGTTTTCGTTGTTGATATAATGTTTCGCACCACTGAGATTGGAGAATTGACCTCTCATTTTACATTGCACGAAAATAAGGAAATCTATTTATGAACCATGCCCGCACCGTTTGAACTCAAAACGGCGGCCCGCGTAATGGTGACTGAGCAATAATGTTTACGAACTCAGTGCGCTACAGTTTGACGCAACATAGAAACTGCAGGAGACGTCCTAGCGAAGCAATGCATTACTCTACGACCTGCATATAAGAACCCTTTTTTTACGTCATAAAGATTGAGAAGCATCTGTCAGCGTCATTGTTTTTAAGACTGATGCACACAAAACCGAAGCTGTACCTATAATGGCGCGTTTGCACTTGCCGACTCTGCGGGCGGATCTGCGCAGGCGGAAAGTGGATTTTGGAGCCGGGGCGAAATCGACTCGTCGCTGGCGGAAAATCTGGATATGGGTCCCGCACTGATCCAGATTTTCCGCCAGCGACAAGTTAATTTCACTACCCGGCTTCAAAATCTGCTTTCCGCTTGCGTGGATCCGCCCGCAAATCCGACAGCGTATATAAGCGCGCCATAGCGCCAAAGCGACTTGGCGCATTGCACGCTGAAACTCTGTGGGCGGAGCCTTCCCCGTTGTTCTTATGTTGCAATGGACTATAGACGTTTTCTGTTTCCTGTCGTTCTGAGTCACGCGGGTTCCGTGTCTGTTATGCGGGACAGAAAAATAATAAAACATTCTCAGCTGAAGGATGAACAGAGTATAGCTATATACTCCATTTCATACTTAGTATGCAACGCTGTCAAAGCTACTGGCGCGAGCGCTTGGCTTTGTCTATGGTTTCGTTCGCGCGAGCGCGCGTGCAAATGATCAACGAGATCAAGCTTCATGCTCGCGCCAGTAGCTTTGACAGCGTTGTACGCTAAGTGTGAAACAGAATATAGCGTCGTCGGCGCTGCGATTGAAAGATGGCTGCGTTCTAGGAAGAAACGTTCCTCGGAACGTCAACTTTAGCGGTGTTGCGTTAAATGCGCGATAACAATCTTGCACTGTGCACCTTCGTCACACCATTCAACTTTTTCATTGAACATTTGTCACAGCGATTGCAACCGCTGATAGCAATCCTGGTTGCGACGTCACGGGTAGGAGTCAGAAAACGACGACACTGAAACACATCAGCGCCAACAGAGCAAAAAATAATGCCACTTTTAACCAGAAAAAAATGCATCTGTCCTGCGTGAAATT
Source organism: Ixodes ricinus (assembly GCA_037355805.1). Taxonomy (NCBI): domain Eukaryota; kingdom Metazoa; phylum Arthropoda; class Arachnida; order Ixodida; family Ixodidae; genus Ixodes; species Ixodes ricinus. The sequence goes on along the minus strand of JAZHYW010006497.1, from coordinate 76,587 downwards.
AATGGGGCGCAGGGCGCTCGCCATTCCAACAAGCGAAGGAAACACGCGCCAAAACTCAACCATCTGATATGTTCCGTTTCAGGTTCAGTCGGACTGCAGTCAACTCTAGGATCCGATGGAGGATAGTCAAGCAGCACCACATCTGGATCGTCACAACGCTCGACGTCTATGGTACAAAAAAAAAGTGCAGTATCATGCCGCATTAACTTTGCGTGATTGGTTGAGCAAACTCACAAAGACGACGAGTGCCATGAGGATACACTTTTGGCGCTGCCTAATTGGCAGGTCGTAGTGTTGAGTGCGGTGGGACTTGGTGTGGAACGGCGTACAGAGCGGCAAGCTGCCATAAAGCCTTCAAATGGAACGCACATTGATACGTCTTCGCTTCTTGGGCACGTAGGCGATGTACATCTTCCTGGTGTGCCTGCCCCTGGCCGAGCCGCCGCCGCCGGGAGCCACGGTGCTGCTGCTCGTTCTCGCTGAACACGGTGCACATGTGGTACACCATCAGGTCCGGGTTGAAGCCGTCGTGGTCCAGGGGTTCGCTCTTCCAGCCCGGGTCGCACACGCACCAGCCTTCGGACGGGTCCGGACGTCCGTTGTGGCAGTTCACTTTCTGGTCAACATGTGTCACAAAGCGCGATTCAAAGCGCTTCAAACGCGCCGAAAAAGATATATCTCGATCAGGCACGTAGCCAGGATTTTGATTCCGGGGGCGGTGGGGGGAGGGGGGGGAGGGGGGGGGCGCAAATGGCAAAATGCTGTATGAGGGAGGGGGGGGAGGGGGGAGAGGAGGCCAAGCAACATGGAAGATCTCGGGGGTGGGGGCCCCAGTCTCCCCCTCCCCCTTTTCTGGCTACGTGTCTGATCTCGATTCTACTGGCGCCACTATAATTTTGCTGAAGTTATAAACAGCTTCGCGGGTGTATTTTAATGTATTAATCAAACCGCGATATTAAAAAATGTATTTTCAGAAGAAACGGCATGGATGCTGACGTTCAGTCTCAGACTTCATGGCACGCGTCGCCGTGTCTTTTCAAGGCGTCGTATCGTCCCCCTTTTCTACTGTTTTCTTTTTGCTTCCAAAAGCGGAAAAGAAGAGGGTGAAGCCAGTAGCAGCGACGCCCTGCTTCTTCGATCAACCTAGAACTGTTTTCAGTCGGAAATTTTGATCTATTCTTCGTGATTTCTGTCTCCTTCGACGCCTAAAGTCGTCCAGACCACGCCGATACCAAATTTTCCACGGTGGGTGGATTTTTTGCCAGTGTTTCAAGAGACTTTTTGCTCGGCCATACCGCGGACGCATTAAGCCTCACACCATAGGCCTACCTCCCCGGTGGAGGCTCGGCGGGCTCGCTCCCGTGCGACCTCGTTTGCTTTGATTAAGATGGCCATGCAAGTTACAGTGGAGGGGAAGACATTTCCCCAGAAGAATTTCAGTGCGCCGGTTGGCAGTCGGCGTTTACCAAGCGTAAATCTTCCCAGAAGTGCCTGCCCTCCGAGAGCGAGCAGCCCGCCAACACGCCAAGTGGCAGTAGCAATGGCGGCGTCCCGCACTCCCGCCAGCGTGAAGAAACGCCTTGTAGCTGCCTCGAGAATGCCTCGCCTGCCGAAGGAGCACTTTAGAGTCATCGTCCGACCTCGGGGAGGCCTAAACGTCAAAAATGTTAGTCAAGTCAAGATCGCCCAGGCTCTCGTGACGGCGGCGGGTCTCTCTTTCACGAATGCCACTGAAGACATCATCTGCCCCAACGCCATGCAGAACATTTTGGTGGTCAGCACACCCTCAGAACACAACGCCAAGACCTATGCGGGGGTTGAAGCCATCTCCATTGGCTCAGCAATCTACGAGGTCAGCTCCTACCTCGCTGCGCCCGACAACACGTGCAAGGGGATCATAAGAAACATTGACCTGGAATTAGATCACGAGCAACTTAGAAGTCTCATCGTACAGCCGAGGAACCCCAAGGCTCTCGAAGCTAGAAGAATCAAGAATTCCACCACAGTCGTCATTCTCTTTGACGGTCTCAAAGTGCCAAACTACGTCATGTGCGGCCTCAGTATGCTCAGATGCACGCTCTACCGAAGACAAACGGAGGTCTGCTACGCATGTGGCAGGCTCGGTCACCGAGCCGACGTATGCCCGACTCCCGAAAACGTGGTCTGCAGGGGCTGCGGAGTAAATTCCCCAAGCGACCAACATGTTTGTTCACCGAAGTGCGCCCTCTGCGGGGGCCTCATCCCACGGCCGACAAGTCCTGTAAGCAGAGATATCAAGTGCCTTACATCGTAAGACAGAGAAGAAAAGAGCGACGTGACTACAACCAGGATTTTCCGCCGATGGGCGCGCTGTCTAGACCGGCCGCTCCACCCCGGGCCGGGAGTGGATCCCGGGGGCCGGGCATGACCAGGGTGCCCTCGAGAGGGCGATCCAGGGTCCGACTGCCGCGGGCTGCCTCCGAGGGCCGCTCTCGCTCCGGAAGCCGCTCACGCTCCGGGGGCTCAGCGGTTCGCATCCGGAAGCCTGCTGCCAAGGAGACCGGGTGGGCTGATCGCGTCAAAGGATCCCCGACACAAGTAACGGGGGGTACGCCGCCTGAGCAACACAACACCAGAATCGTACAGTTGGAAAGGGAAAACGCGGCGCTGAAGGGCGCTATTGAACAACTCAGGTCAGAGATGGCAGAATTAAGGACGGCTCGCAAGTCCGAGGCCTCGCAGCCTCCGCAGGCCCCGAAACCCGCCAGGGAGGAAACACCCATGGAGGTTCCCGTCGAGGCGCCCTCTGAGGCGCGTACGGCCAAAAAGAGGGCCCTAACGAAGCCCGTTCGCGATGAGGGACTAGAGGAATTTCAGACTGAAATGAGGGTTATGCTCAAATCACTCAGCGAAGCGGTTGCGATGCTTAACGCTAAAGTTGATGTCCTTGACGGCAAGTTCAACGCGCTGGAGGCCAGAGTGGGCACTTTGGAGGCGAGGAGAGGGACGATGGAGTTTTGTCCTCTTGCGAACAATGAGCCTTCTCCGACCGGAAACCCGGCATCTTTTGGTGCCCAACACCTCCAAGCGGCTACACCTTGTAACATTGTACAGGATAGGCTAACTGGCATATCCAGTCATGGAGGCTCATCTTAAAGCAATAGGAATCTGGCAATGGAATTGCTGGGGTTTTCAGCGCAAGAGGGCTGTCCTCCAGCAGTTCATTAGATCCCATCCGGAAAAGCCACACGTCATTCTACTTCAGGAAACACTTTCCGACGCGGTCACGTTACCGGGTTACAAATCGCACGTCGTTTACGGCGAAGGAAAGAGGGGTATCTGTACGCTCGTCTCCAAAAGATGCACTTTCATTACGCATGATCTTTTTTAGACTCCAGCAAGGTTGAGCACTCCTTTGTTGAAATCATTCCGAGTGGTCGGCTTAAATGTAGCATCTTTATACTCCACATCTACAGCTCACCTAAGGATCTAAAACAGAGGTTCGCACCGCTCTTTAGCAGGGCAGCTGGTAAAGCCGGTGGTTCCCCGCTCATCGTTGCCGGCGACTTCAACGCCCCGCACCGAGCGTGGGGTTACTCGCGAGCAACGCGCAAGGGAGACGACCTGTGGCAGGCGGCGGCTAATCACGACCTCACGCTCGTCACGGACCCGGCGTTCCCGACCAGGATCGGCAACTCATGCTCGAGGGACACCACGCCGGATTTGACCTTTGTCAAGAACGTCGGGGCTGTGTCTTGGCACAACCTGAACGAAGATTTAGGCAGTGATCACAACATACTCGCCACTTGCATAAACGTGAAGAGCAAACCGCTTAAGGAATTTACCATCACGGACTGGGATCAGTTTCGCAAGAGCAGAGAGGAGCGGGCACTGATCCAGGACTCATCTATCGACCTGGAGCGCTGGGCGACGCAGCTCAAAGGAGACGTCAAATCGGCGACAAAGACGGTTCAGACAGACCTAGAGATCGATAGAATGGACAGCCGCCTCGCACACCTTCTGGAGGCAAAAAAGGCGCTTCTCGACAGGTGGAAGGGGCAGCGACTCAACCGCAGGCTCCGCAAGAAGATTGCGGAGCTCAACCGAGCCATCGAAGACCACTGTCAATCCCTCACCAGACAGCAATGGGACGAGGTGTGCAACTCGGTCGATGGTCAAATGCGAGTCGGCGGTAAGTGGAATCTACTCAAGCACCTGCTGAACGAGTCCAACTCCAACTCCAATCAGAGTCAGGTCATTAGCAGAGTCCTCCACGAGGCCAGGCAGTCCGAGACGGAAGACGCCATCTTGGACGCGCTGACAAACAAATACCTACCTATCGGTACCTCGAGCCCGGCGGATTACCCGTCCTATAAGGGGCCCCCTGCCTGGAGCTCAACGAGCCTTTCACCGTCAACGAGGTCAGGGAAGTTCTCCAGAACCTCAACGGAAGATCGGCCCCGGGCCCCGATGGCATCTCCAACAGGGCGCTTCGAAACTTGGAAGACGGCTCCATTGAATTTCTCACTGATGAAATCAACCGCATTTGGGAGCAGGGATCCGTCCCAGAGTCCTGGAAGACGGCGACGGTCGTCCTGATCCCCAAGCCGGGTCGGCCTCCGGGGCTGGCTAACCTCAGACCCATTTCCCTTACGTCCTGTGTGGGCAAGGTGGCAGAGCACGTTATACACAACCGCATCTCAAGGCACATCGAGGGGAACAATCTCTTCCCGTACAACATGATTGGTTTCCGCCCGTCCCTGTCTACGCAGGACGCAATGAAGCTACTCAAACACCAAATTTTTAACAAGAACACGAGGGATGTCAGGGCTATCCTAGGACTTGATTTAGAAAAAGCCTTCGACAACATCACCCACGCGCACATCCTGGACTCCATTTCGGAACTCGGACTGGGCGACACGTTTCACAAGTTTGTCAGTTCGTTTCTACGATCCAGGAAAGCCACGCTCAAGATTGGCGATCTCAAGTCCGACCCCGTGGAGCTGGGCCCGAAAGGTACGCCGCAGGGTGCGGTAATCTCCCCGCTCTTATTCAACATAGCCATGTGCAAGCTATCTAAACAACTCTCCACTGTTGAAGGCATTAACCACACTCTCTACGCCGACGACATCACCATCTGGTGTGTCGGCGGTAGCGAGGGCGAGGTCGAAACTGCCCTTCAGGAAGCCCTTGAACAAACAGAACACTTTCTCACCAACACGGGCCTTAAGTGCTCCTCGAGCAAGTCGGAGCTGCTCCTATACAGGCCTGTCAGGAGGGGGCCCAAACCAAAGGGCTGGATGCCACTGTCCGAAGTAGACATAACGATCCGCACGAGTACCGGTAATCCCATTCCCAGGGTGGACGTCCTTAGAGTGCTTGGTATGCTGATAGAGTCGAATGGCTGTAACAGTCGAACGATTAACAAAATCACCACGAAGACGGAGAACATGATCAGATTAATCAACAGAGTCTCCAACAGGCGGGGAGGTCTCAGAGAAGACAACCTCCTGAGGCTCTTTCACGCCTTCCTCATGAGCCACATCACGTACGTGGCGGCCATGCACTGCTGGCACGGTCACGAGAAGAAGAAGTTGGACACGCTAATTCGAAAGAGCATAAAGAGGGTGCTGGGCATTCCCATGCAGGCCAGCACCGAGCGACTCATGCAGCTAGGGGTTCACAATACCCTGGAAGAGATCATCGAGGCACAGGAAACTGCCCAGGTAGCTCGGCTGTCGTCTTCGCCGGCCGGAAGGAAGATTTTGGCCGTACTCGGCCTCAACCCCACGCTCGTTGCGGAGCGGCGACATCAGCTCTCTGACGCCCAAAGGGCCAGCATTCAGACCTCTCCTTTTCCTCGTAACGTTCATCCACAGCACAATGTCGGCCGGCGCAGGGCCAGGGCCGTCGCGCTTCTCAGACACGTTAGGGACGAACCTCACTCGACTTGCTTCGTGGATGCCGCACAGTATGGCCGCTCGGCCAGGTTCGCTGCCGTTGCCATCGATCATAAGGGTTCGATCCTCAATTCCGCATCTTTCAAAGATTCTACTCCATCGAGGGCCGAGCAGGCGGCCATAGCTCTCGCCCTCCTGGACGACAGTAGATCGCACATCTACACAGACTCTAGATCGGCGGTTCGGGCTTTTGCTTCTAACTCCATTTCCGACGAAGCCTATAAAATTCTTGGCAATAAGATTATCTCCCCGCACACCATTACTTGGTTTCCGGCACATCTCGATTCGCAGCTAGATTCCCTTACCAACCTCAACGATACTGCTAACTCTCGGGCGCGCGCTCTAACCCTCCGCGCCGGGAAGGACGCCGATCTTCAGGGTGGCTACGGGGAATTTAAAGACATCTTGTTCACCTTTAACGAAGTCACCAAGCACTATCAAATGGGCAGGCGGACTTTTCCGCCCCCGCACGGTAAACTCTCCAGGTCTCAGGCAATCACACTCAGAATGTTGCAGACTAGATCATATCCCAGTTTAGCTTTCTTCAGCATTATTGCTCCGGATACCTTCAAGTCTACTTGCCCGGACTGCGGGTCGGTTAGCAGCTTTAATCACATGCTCTGGCGGTGCCCCTCGTTACGGGGGCCCAATAAAGTCACCGAGGAGGAGTGGAGCTCTGCCATCACGAGTTCCGAGCTTCTCCCACAACTCCGGGCTGTCCAGAGAGCCCACGATGCGGCGGTGAGGCTAGGCCTCCCCGTCCCCACGTGGGAGCGGCCCGCGGTGCTGCTCTAAGGGCAGCGCTTCTCAGGACCTCAATAAAGTTCTTTGTCTGTCTGTCTGTCCAAAAGCGTTTAACGGCTTGCCAACTCCCAACTTTCCACTGTGCCACGCTTTGCACGCTTTGGACGCTCTCAACATCTGAGTTAGTTTCATAAGCATGCAATTATGCATTTAAAAAGTGAAAGCCGTTTACAACTCCCTGTAACGCCGAATTAGAGCGCAGCTCTTGAGGAGGAGGAGGGAAGGGTACGGGGGGGGGGCAAGTGACCTCGGGGGGGGGGGAGGGGGTCGCGTGACGTCACTGATGACGTCATCAATGATGATGACGATGACGATGCGGATGCCGATGACGTCATCAGTGACGTCACTGATGACGCCATCAGTGGCGATGCGGATGCCGATGACGTCATCAGTGACGTCACTGATGACGTCATCGGCATTCGTATCGTCAACGTCATCATCACGTGATCTCGGGGGTCACGTGACCAGGGGGTCACGTGACCTGGGGGATCACGTGACCTCGGGTCACGTGACTTCGGCGGGTTGTGTGTCACGTGACCTGGGGCCACGTGACTCTGGGGGTCACGTGACCTGGGGTCACGTGACCTTGGCGTCACGTGACCTCGGGGAGTCACGTGACCTTGAGGGGGGGTCGCGTGACCTGGGGTCACGTGATTTCAGGCGGTTACGCCAACGGCGACGCCGACGGCGACGCCGCCTGCCGGAACGGGCGCCTAAGAGCTGCATGCGCTCTAAAACCGGATTTATGTTCCAATTGCCGCGTATCCTTTCAGCAAAATTATTTTAGCGCATAGCTTATGTACGATGAGTAATATGAACTCCTTAACTCCGCGGCTTATCTTGCATACTCGTAGCGTCAAAAGCTTACAAACGGAAAGATAAACCTCAAGTTAGAATTGGAAAGCTGTAATCCGTACCTCTTGTATTTGTGTTCAATGTTTTTGCATGGATAGGGTTGCTCAAGCAAATCCGACGCCGTAAAAAAAACTTGGAAAATTGGTGCCCGCACATTGAATGCTCAAATTTTCACCGAATGCGGACTGAGCAGACCGTTTTATCGATTTAAATTTCAAGGCGTAGTTGTTCCTTTCGCAGACGACCGAGTTAGCAATGCGATTAACTTGTGGCGCCATCTCCCGATAGGCGTAGCGAGCACGCGACGCATTCTGTTGTCTGCTCGCTGTGCCTATCGGAAACTCGGTCGTCGGAGAACGCGTTCGACGTTAACTCTTGTAAGTTTTCTGATCTCACCTTTTTTTACATGAGAACTACTGCTTGAAATTTTACACGGTAAAACTGACCTGCTCAATGCACATTCGGTGAAAGTTTGAGCTTTCAATGTGCAGGCGCCGTTTTTTTTTCGGTTAGTTTTACAGCGCTGGACCCGCTTGAGCCACCCTGTATATATAGTAAGCTGAGTTTCACGGACCGGTTGTAACCATTCTAAGAGAGGACTGAATGTCCTGCAATATACGTGAGTGTTGCTCACCTGTTCCGCTTTTAAATGTCATAATTGAAGGTTTTACGTGCCAAAAACCAACGAAGGGCATCTGGCACGCCCCAGCGGAGGACTGACGATTAATGGAGATCGTTTCACGTACAACTGAAAGCTCGATTACACGACGCCTTATCCGCAACAAGCCTCCATCAGATTGCGGGCACCTCGGGCGGAATCCGAACCCGCCACCTGAGGATGCTTATGCCAGCGCCTTGCTTCGAAGTCACCGAGGTCTGTCCCGCTTCGGTGTTTAACTCCACTGTTTCTAACAACCTGAATTTCACCGGTACCCTCCGTTTCGTCACAGTACTAGGAGTTTATAAGAGCCCTTACAATGGGGTATCCGTGAAGGGCTCTGAGCGGCTCCTTCCGTTCCTGGAACTTCTCGAAGAAGTCCATGTCTTCTTCGGTCAGGGCTTTCCCCGGCACGACGACAGGCGTTGCTGCCAGCCAGGTACACCTTCGCGAGATAGCGAGATGCCTGATATGCTTTCCGCCGAGACGGACACAAACGCTGCATTTCCACATCTCCCTATTTGTTTTTTGTCCTTTCCACGTTAGGAGCCGGCTTAGGAAAAAAGCCCGTAAAGCCGGTAAAGCCTTTGATATATACCGCCCAAACACCCCGCATGTCAAATGGGAAGCATTGCGCTTCCTCGTGATCGCTTACGACGACAGAATACGCTGACGCCATTTATCGAACACTTGCGATTGGCTTTATTTTTAAACTTCTTTTGCGAATCGCACTTTCCCCATGGGCTCGAAAAACTTTTGACAATGTGATTCACTTTCAAAGATTTACGTCCATTTGATTCCGCAAATGATGCAACAACCTTCGCTCCAGTTGCGTGCAGTTCCAGGACTACATTCCTATACTTCGCTTCAGCTTAGTCCAGACGCAGGCGATGCTACAAGCGCGAGCTCCGGGCTTTCTGCATCCCTGCCAAGCACGCGCGCTCGTGCAATGCAAGCACTGTTCAGGGCCACACGCTCGCGCTCGTAGCATCGGCTGCGTCTGGACCCAAGCTGAAACGAAGTATAGATAGCACCAGCGTGCCAGTGTCTTGCCCAGACAGCGTTGATCTAGGAGAGGAAGCTAACTCAAAACACGGGGAGCGTTTTTAATTTAATCGCAGACGCTTTCTGCGCAGATTGGTCGCAGGTTCGCTTGCGCAGAGTTGTTGCGAGGTGAAGAGGAAAGCAGGCGGAATTGGCTTAGAAGGGTGTAAAGAATCACATTAGTCTTCTTTAGACTTTGGCTAGGGGGCGCAAGCTACCGCCCATTACAAAGGTTATATAGCCAGTAAAGCCCATCCAGGAGGTGATGCTTGCAGACGCCATGCAGGCGCTTTCGTCTCCTTCTCGCAGCTTGTATTACAAAAGCGGCCTTAAAACACGTGACCTTGATCGATCGTTCGGAAACACACTGTAATCTAGAACACTCGTCGTCTCTCGTAGTAAGGGAGCACAAGACTGCGCAACGCACTCAATTGCATCCAAACGCATCAAACTTTAACCTTAATGTGCGCTAACCTGTCCACGACGGGAAGACAATTTCACATGTTCACGTGACCTATGGGTGGAGTACCGTTAAATTCAGCGAGACGTTATCCCGATTAAATTACCTGAACGAACTAGTTCGCTAAGTTTAGCTGACGACTGCAAGGAAAGACGACGCTACACAAATCTTAACTTAGTTTTTGTTAATGTATTCTGCGTTAAGACAGTGTCATTTTAGGACAAGCTCCTGTTCCTTTCCCTTTTCAGATTCGCGCTGACTTATTACACATGCACGAATCTAAAAATCGACATGTGTGACTTTTTTTTCGTAATACAGTGCGCGAATGGCATTCGTTAGAACATATTGAAATATCGAGTGCAGAAAATAATTTCATTACATTCTAATATTAAAATATGATCTAAAAAATGTACAGACCGCGCCAACTGCTTTACTCCTTGTAGCAGCTAAGGTGGCATCTGCAGCTGTCAAGGATTTCGATCACGCTTAACACAAATTTACAAAAACATTTAAAGCAAGAAGCTATCTTTTATCGGTCCGCAGCTTGCAAGCTCTCAGCAGGCTGAGGGGAAGAAAAAAAGAAAAGTGGAAAAAGCCGCAAGGCAAAAAGCGGACACCTCTGGAGCGGGCATGGAGATCTGAGACAAACTAGAAAAGTGGCATGTTTTCTGAGTTATTGTTTTTCTTCGCAGCTATATTACTTTAAATTATAAATATTGTTCTAGCTTGAACTAGGAACTCTTACAGAGTGCACTGAGAAAAAAGCAAAGCATGCATGGAGAATCACTTTTCTTAAATTAACCAAGAATACCTAGAATAGATCCACCCTTTGTTTTCTCAAGAACACTGTGACAAATTATCGAATGGCATCCCTTTGCCTTGATGATGCTTACAATTTATGCGACATTCGTTCGACATTTTTTTTTTTTTTCAATCATGGCTGGGGAGAGGCTTTCGAGCTCACCAATTTGATGCAGCTTTGGACCAAGCCGGAAGCCTAATTATCGGGGGCGATTTTAGTCTCGCACTAACAGGACTGCACAGTGGACTCGGCAAAAAGAAACAAGTCGATCGGCTCTTGCCCACACCAGAAGTGGCACCATTCATGTGCGCAGAAAACCTTATTCGCGTTCAGGGAAGCGTCTGAACAGGCACCAAAGGCAGGCACGATCCAGGGGGAGGCCCATGCCCCCCCCCCCTTGAAATCTTCAATTTTGCTGGGACCTCCCTCTCCCCCCTCCTCCTCATACTGCATTTTGTCATGCGGCGGCCCCCCCCCCCCCCCCCCCCCGAAACAAAATCCTGGCTACGTGCCTGACCAAAGGCATTTCCACCGCAAAGGGGTGACGTCAGAGTCGCCTACTGGTGTATGGCGGGGGCGCAAGTTCGTCTGCTTCAAATGCAGTCGTTGTGGTGACATCAGAATGCTGAGCCTGATTGGCTCTGATTGAGGGATAGTGGGTAGACCTTAAGGCAGCTTGCTTCCTTGAGGTCTACCCACTATTCTTCAATCAGAGCCAATCAGAGCTCAGCGTTCTGACATCACCACAACCCCTGCAAAGAAAAGCAGTCGAACTTGCTGCCCCGCATAGGTTTCTGCTAGACACAAAGCAAGCGCACCCCAGTAGCTGGGGTGGCATGTCAAAGTTTCGAGAACCTACCCCGGGTAGCACGCCAGAGATATGCGCCTAACTCTGGCACAAGGTTTGTAATCATGGGGATCTAACTTTGGCCTAATACGGTTTTGTTCCAAGGCGTCGGTTATTGACAGAGTACATTTTTGAGGAGCTTCTATGACTTTTTTTTTTCCTGGCTCGCCACATGATTGCCGAAGTACCTGACTGTGAGCCAAAGCTGCCATGTGCCGAAGAACCACGAGTAAAGCATACATCTGGCACTGTTTGGGCAAAGTTAGGCCCCAAAGTTGACACACCAAAATCAAACAATCAAAAGTGAAGCGTAACTCTGGCACTTGTTTGGCGAATTAGGGCTAATACTCCTGCGAGGCTCTGGCGAAAGAAGATAAAGTTGGCTATTACTTCGGCTTCGGGCAATTTAAGGCCCTAAATTCCAAGAGAAAAACCGAAGTTTGGCCCAAGGAACTGGGATATCTGGAGCACCTTGGTACTCTGCTTGCTATGGAACGCACCATCTCGTCGTCGCTTGTGTCCCAGCAGTTGGTCGTGGGCTCGCACCGAAAGCTGGTTTCGTTGAAGAAGTTGCGCAACCCGTTGTACTTGATGTCGCACAAGACGGGCTTGCAGTCTCGCGTGGGGTCCAAGTCCGGGGTTCTGCACCTTTTCAGCTCGCCCGCGCTGTAGTAATCTTGGCGAGAGGTCGAAATGTAAAAGAGCCACTCGCTGTTACTACTCCTACAGAATTTATTATTCACTGAGAAAGAAAGCGGGAAAAATCTAGGACCTAAAGGTCTGCTGATACAGACATCCGTGTCCATTTGACGTATGCATTGTGAGAAAAAAGAGAACCATCAGTCGATTATTCAGACGCAAATTGCTTTAATATATTTCGGGACACCTCGCGTGGAAATTTCCGTGATGTAGGCGTTACTATAAAGGAGTATCGAAACTTGTTACTCGTTACTTGCATACCAAACGAACGCGTTACAGGCCTACGCTGGTTCAAAATAAAAGAGAACGCGTTACTGTTACCGATAAAAGTAAAACGGGTTACTTTTTACGTTTGATTTAGAAGGATTTACTGTTCTGACGTTACAGGTATGCATACACGCCATATTTCAAGAAGCATTCTGTCCGTCTAGAAACTTAACATACTTTCCTCACCTTTTACTGTTCCACTTAAATACTCAGGAAGAAAAACGCGAAGAAAAACACAATAAACGCAGGATTTTGTACAGCTGGGCGCTGTTAAGAATGGAACCTTCGGCGACCTTCTTCCGAGTTTCAACGCGGCGGAAACGAGTCATGATCTGTCCGGGAACGTCGCCTGCTGGACGGGGCCTACGCGAAACGAGTCTCGAGGAGTACGGACCCGGCGCCTACGTGTCTGCGCCTGCGGAGACAGGTCTCGACGCGCCCGTGACGTCAACGGGACGTGTGTGCGTGCGTGCGGCTTGGTGCGCTCCGGAAGGGGAGAGAGGCCGGGCCTAACTGCGGAGACAGGTCTCGACGAGTCCGTGACGTCAACGGGACGTGTGTGCGTGCGTGGGGCTTGGCGCGCTCAGGAAAGGGAGAGAGGCATGACCTAATTGCGGAGGACCATGGCTACGACGCACTTCTGGCTACGACGCGGCGGACTTTGCTACGACGCACTTGACGGCGGGTTGCTGCTGCGCACCTGCTGCCCTGGCGGGGAGTGAGGGAGAAAACGGACCCTATATAAGGCGGAGCGCGAGGCTGCTCAGGAGTTCTCTCGGATTTGACGACTGTATCGCAACCATGTAATTAAACCGTTCGTTACGTTACCAATTCTCCCACCTCCACTGGACCCCTGGGTTCTTCACTTCGGGGAATGGTCGTCGTCACGAGCCAGGAAGCTCCCGGACGTGCGGCTCAAACCCCGCCTCTAACAACTGGTTGGCAGCGGTTGGGATCGGACCATGCGACATCGTGCTACATCTGCGGGTGAGCGTTTGGACTTTGCTTTGAGATTCGCCAGGCTTCAGATTATGGGTAATTAATTTTGAACTGCTGGGAATCCTTAGTGTTTGACTCGTGCGCTAGGTTTAGGTACAACCTCGCGACAAGTTTTAGAACAAAGCCAAAGCTAAAGAGCAGCGATCATGGATCTAATGAGGTTACTGAGAACAGATTTATTCTGTTTATGTGAAGAATTGGGTGTGGAGGTGGAGCAAAAGATGAAGAAATCTGAGATCAGTAAAGCGATTTCAGAGAGCGCAGAAGTAGAGGAAATTAAAATTGCGTGGGAACTGCTTCTGAACGCTAAGAGCGAGGCTGCAGCGAGAGAGGAGCGGGAGCAGGCTGCAGCGAGAGAGGAACGAGAACGAGAACGAGAGCAGGCTGCAGCGAGAGAGGAACGAGAACAGACTGCGGCGAGAGAGGAACGAGAGCGGGAGCAGGCTGCAGCGAGAGAGGAACGAGAACGAGAACGAGAGCAGGCTGCAGCGAGAGAGGAACGAGAACAGGCTGCGGCGAGAGAGGAACGGGAGCAGACTGCAGCGAGAGAGGAACGAGCAGCGCTAAAAAGGTTAGAGTTAGAGATGGAACAACAGCGATTAAACTCACAGAACAGTAGAGTTGGGACTCCGGTGCGAGCAAGAGAGACCGAGTCGTATCAAATGAAGAAGCTCATGCAGCCGTTTAAAGTTGGGGAAGACGTGGGCCTGTTCTTAGTGAACTTTGAGAGGACATGTGAGAAGTTGAGCTTCGCCCCAGAAACGTGGCCGCAACGGCTTTTGACTTTGTTGCCCTGTGAGGCTGCAGAGGTTGTCGCGCGCCTTAGTGCTGGAGACGCGGACGACTACGACAAGGTGAAGTCCAGCCTTTTGAAACGGTACCGCCTTTCTGCCGAGGCGTTCCGTCAAAGGTTTAGAAACGCATCCAAAAAGAGCAGCGAGGGCTACTCGGAATTCGCTTACGGGCTTAAAACCAATTTGATAGAATGGTTGAAGAGCGAGGAAGTGTACGAAAGCCGAGACAAGGTAGTCGAGTGTGTGTGCCTCGAACAGTTCTTTCGTAGCATTCCGCAGTCAGTCAAGCTCTGGGTGCAGGACAGGGTAGGAGTCGACACTGTCGAAAGGGCCGCTGAGCTAGCCGAAGAGTACGCAACGCGTAGAAAGCTGAGCGGAGAGGAAAGCGAACCCGGCCGGAGCGATCAGCGCAAGACCTTCCGACAGGGAAACGGCTCGCGAGAAAACGGGCCCGAGAAGCCCGAAGCAGGACAAAAGGTCCCAGAAAAGAGCGCAGAACACTCGAACGGAGACGAGGCGCGGAAAAGCCAAACAGGGCAGTTCGAGGCTAGGAAGCCGTTCCTGTGCTACAACTGTCAGGAGCCGGGACACATAGCGGCCAGATGTAAGAAACCGCGGGTTGTGTTCTCGACCGTGACCGGTAGTGACGAGGACCTGGAGCTCCTTCGTCCCTATCTTCACGAGCTCCAGGTAAACGGAAAGCCGTGCAGGGTGCTTCGTGACAGTGCAGCGACGATGGACGTTGTTCATCCGTCGTATGTAACGACATCCGATTTTACTGGAAAGGTAGTTTGGATCAAGCAGCTGCTCGAAAAGCACAGTGTCTGTCTGCCTATGGCGACGGTAAGGATAACTGGCCCGTTCGGAGAGCTAGTGACAGAGGCGGCTGTCTCGCAAACAGTCCCGTTGGAGTATCCTTATTTGTTTTCTAACCGGTCAGAATTCCTGCTGCGCGAGAGGGGTCAACAACTGGGAGAGGGACTAGTTCAGTCAGGTACGAGGTCCAAATCGCGTCAGCTCGCCCCTTTGTTGACGAGTGATCCAGAGCCAGAGGCAGCTGTCGGGGAGCAGGCACTACCAGAGTTCGAGGCAGAGAAACGGGATGAGAGGGACCAGGTTGTAGAACAGCCTGACCTCGTAGCACTAGAAAGTGTACGCCGTCCCAACGAGCCGGCGAAAAAGGCGGAGGAAGACGGGATCAGTGAAAGATCTCTCGTAGCTCCGGCGTCACGTAACTTTGGTCCTCTGCTACGAGTAGACAGAGTGTCTTTGACAGTCGAGCAGAAGAGCGACCCTAGTGTGTCAGGGTTTCGCGGTACAGCTCAGGAGATTGCTAGGACCAATGTGACGGGGCATGAAAAAGGCGGATTGTTTTATCGGCGCTATAAGGACCGCATTTTCACGTCTAGAAATCACGTGAAAATCGATCACTACGACTTCAGGGCAAGAAAAAGGAAAGGCAAATTTAACGGCAATGCCGATGGGTTGAGCAGATTTTTCTGGTATCACCAAAAGCGGGAGTGATGATCTCAGAGGTCTCCGTCATCCACGGGAATGAGGATCAAAGTGGGGGCACTTCGTTAAAACCCCAACAAGACCTCACAAATTGCAAAAAGTTTTTGTCTTTTGTATTTTGTTCATAGTGACCTCTTTGGAAAAATGAGTTGTGTTTTGGCGACAGCGGGTCTCGATACCCGCAATTGTCCTAAGGTTTTAAATTTGTAGTTTTTTTGCAAATTTTTGTAATCCGTAGTCCAGTCTGGCGGGTCTCTGGCGAATTCCGAGCGTTTGGCTGCTGTGTGGCGTGGTGTTGTGTGGGACGTTTCCGCTAATGCCTCCGTTGTAAGAGGTTTGGGAGTTTGTTGGGTGCTTGCAGCGTCTTCTCAAGGCCTACTCCAAGCCCACCTCTTCAGGCCAGCGATTGTACCACCGGCCTTTCGAGGTTTCCCTGGCCCCGGAGGGGCTGTTAAGAATGGAACCTTCGGCGACCTTCTTCCGAGTTTCAACGCGGCGGAAACGAGTCATGATCTGTCCGGGAACGTCGCCTGCTGGACGGGGCCTACGCGAAACGAGTCTCGAGGAGTACGGACCCGGCGCCTACGTGTCTGCGCCTGCGGAGACAGGTCTCGACGCGCCCGTGACGTCAACGGGACGTGTGTGCGTGCGTGCGGCTTGGTGCGCTCCGGAAGGGGAGAGAGGCCGGGCCTAACTGCGGAGACAGGTCTCGACGAGTCCGTGACGTCAACGGGACGTGTGTGCGTGCGTGGGGCTTGGCGCGCTCAGGAAAGGGAGAGAGGCATGACCTAATTGCGGAGGACCATGGCTACGACGCACTTCTGGCTACGACGCGGCGGACTTTGCTACGACGCACTTGACGGCGGGTTGCTGCTGCGCACCTGCTGCCCTGGCGGGGAGTGAGGGAGAAAACGGACCCTATATAAGGCGGAGCGCGAGGCTGCTCAGGAGTTCTCTCGGATTTGACGACTGTATCGCAACCATGTAATTAAACCGTTCGTTACGTTACCAATTCTCCCACCTCCACTGGACCCCTGGGTTCTTCACTTCGGGGAATGGTCGTCGTCACGAGCCAGGAAGCTCCCGGACGTGCGGCTCAAACCCCGCCTCTAACAGCGCTTAGAGACACAGCTCCAAAAACGAGAGTGCTGTTTTTACGTTTTGGAAAGAAGACGTGACGACTAAAATAACCCGTGACAGAAAAGGTACACGCCGTCACTTGTAACGCTTGACTACCAGAACTAAAATAGTCTGACAAATATATCTTGCTTTAGCGCGACCTTGAAAAAAAAAAGCCTTACGGTTTTAAAGTTTATTTTATTATTTTGAGCATATATATCGTTTTATTATTTGAATTTTTGTTCGTAATTAACGGCGTTGGGAAAATGTTTCCTCTTTTGAAATCAGAACAGGTTCGTGTTTAGGCCGGATTGAAATTTAAGGATCCTCTCCGCTCCTAATATTAAATTAATTTAGCATTTCAAACCAAAAAATGCACTTGTGTGTGCGATTAATTTTTCTTTTTTTTTTGGCCCTTCCGTCACCTCTTCTCAAACGTAACTTCATAAGCGTATTTTATCGCGTCATGAAAATTATTTCTACAATTAATCTCACCAAAGAGATGTCCCTTGAATCACATCAGACTTTCGAGGAGACTTTTGACGAGCGTGTTTTCGTATTCCGATTCCCTCGTCTTAAATATAGCCATTAAAACTAAAATAAAATACCTATATTCGTTGTCTAAGTCTTGTGACATGTTATGAACGAGCGACAGACAGTTGCAGAGGGTACGTCTTTAGTCAATAAGATTCGCGGGGCGTGGCGGGTCCCGACCATCTTGTTATCGCCCCTCGGCCAATCAGATTGCGGCATTGGCCGATAAGAATGTCGAAGAACCAATCAGGAAGCGAAGAAACGTGAACGTGATATGCCCCATCCTGCGTTTCATGGGTTGTCATCGACTACAGCCAATTGTCGGCAAAGTGTACACCTGCCTGATGATGAACTCGGCAATCACGCTCTCTTCACATGCGTGTTCGAAACGCCCTGGTAATTTGACACAGACCAGAGGAATCATTGTGCGGATTTATCCCCGAGATACAGGTGATTCATTTCCCGAATCGCAGTACCAATTCTCAATTTCTAAAAGAGAAAGCACGCGCACAATTCTAAAAATAAATAAATAAATAATAAAAAGGGCCTTAAAAATTATGTGAAAATGAATTAGCGTCTCGCCATCGAGAGGCGGACGTTTTTGTCATAGAATGAATGTTCGCATTGTGCGCCTATAACGTAACAGATGATTCTTGAATTGACAGCGTCGTGCAGCTGCCCCATTGTATTTTTTTAATGTATACGTCAGTCGACACAGAAATAATCCTACCAAGTTTTACCTTATGGAAAGCTCACCTGTACGTGCAACTCATATATATAAACCAACCCAGCATTTCCAAAGGAGCCCGTGTTTGGTCGCACCAGGACTGCGCGTGCGCAGAAACCAGATCCGGGGGTGGAGTGAACAGTCTGCGCATGCGCAATACCAACAGCAGCGCCACCGTAGCGCCGTGACGTCAGAGCAATTGAGTCGGCGTCCACCACTTAGCTGACAGTGCGGCTACTCGCTAATTGGACCGGTCGGTCCTAAGCTTATATCTTTCGCCACGTGATCAGGCTCTCGTGTATGCCCACATGCAGAGAACGGGCCAGCTGTCGGAAGGGAGGCGGTCGATTGGTCCTGCCAGCGCGTATGGTACCCACCGCACTGCCAGCTTGGCTGCGTTCCAAAATTTACTCGATCCTACTCCAGGATAAGACTTTTGTACCTTGTCGTTCCAAAACCTACCCGCGTCCAGCGTTTTTCAATCTCTGTTGTCGCGTGACTCGACCTGTCGGAGTAACTCCGATTCATTTGGGTAAGATTTGGAACGCAGCCTTTAAGGTCGAACTGAGTACAGTTGGGCTATGTTCCAAATCTTACCCGAGTAACCTGCCTCCTACGTCAGCGGGTAAGACCACGTGACATCGCGAGTAAACGATCCGCGACTCGATTTTGGAACGGCCGGGATAATCACCTGGATACTACGCGGATTGGCTTCGTCTTGGACTACGGCAAAAAGAAAACACAGCAGTGATAGGAGAAAATAGCAGACGATTCTTTTGATCATGAAGAAAGCACGAGTCGAAGAGACGATAATATCAATGACGACGCGGTGCTTTTTGAGGTGGATCCACCAGCTCCTTTTACTCACCTTCCTTATTAGCTGTATATTGAGATGAAAATTACTTACTCCTTACAGTTAGGCATCAAAAATGTGTTTTTATTAATCAGCGCGAGCGCCCTAAACATATAGATTTCATGCATTGTAATTTGTACCGATCATGTCTTGCAGAAATTGATTCCACACGGTGCAGTGGTACAGCGCGAGGTGGTTTCTCAGCATGATATGAAACTTACCCATGTTGAATTAACCTGAGACTGCTCGCCTGCACCCTTATGATTTTTTCTATGAAACTTACGTTCGCTTTGACGCGAATATGATTACAATAAAATCTTTGAAGCCTTCACTGCTTTACAAGCGTTATCCTCTCATTACGAACACTCTGGAGGAAACGAAAATACGACTTTATCATTTACTGCGTTTAAACATTTTCAGCCTTGAACGTGAGAATACGGCATTCCCTCCAACGCCGAGGACAAGAATGCGGAGAAGCTCCTGTTTACGCTCGCACTCCTCTGATAATAACATGTATACCTTCCCGGGGAACGCGCACCGTCTGGATGTAATGCAGTCAATTCGTGCGTTGAAAACAGCAAATCTCAATAACCACACATGCTGCACCTCATTCTTTGTCATTTCGAACGTCCGCCAACAAAACCAACGGAGCAAGCGAGCTTTGACGGCTGTCGGCGCAGAAAGCAGACGACGAACAGATCACGTGACGTATTTACTCGATTTGATCCGACGTTACCCCCCGATCGGGGAGGGCAGCGTGAGTAATTACTCCGGAGTAAACAACCCGCTTCTGGAACGCGAGTTCTGACGTCATCGAGTAAGCTCGAGTAAGTTTTGGAACGCCACGGTACGAAACCTTTACTCCGGAGTCGGATCGAGTAAATTTTGGAACACAGCCTTGGTGTAGCGGTTTCAACATAACCCCGAAAAAAAAGCGAAAGCTGCGGCCCCTTACAGCCGATTAGGATAAAGGGAGTAAAGCACGTGACAGCTTTTTGGAGGCGATACGTTGTAGTGTGGCTCCCCCAACGCAGAGATGGCAGTAATGACATTACTGTAATGGAATTACAGTAATTAAATTACTTTTGGAGTAATGAGTAATGTAATGAATTACATCTCTAGGCTAGTAATTTACTAATGTAATGAATTACTTTCAGGCAGTAATTTCGTGAAAATTACTCATCATTTTTTAGATTACCTTTGTCCTAAATTAGAAAGTTCATTTGCAAGCTTTAAAAAAGAAGAGAAAATTATTTTGCATGGTGAAATGTTGTGAAAGAGCATCGGAGAACATAAACGACGGCCACCTGAGCGCAAACCTTGCACGAAGAGCTGGACAGACGCACAAAGGAGGGCTGGAAAGGCGAAGGAGAAAAGCTTACGTGTAGACATCGCTGGAAGGCAACGGCTTACGAACTCCAGGCACAACAGATTCACGGTGTCGAGTCATCAGGACGGTACTATACTTCGTTTATCCCTAAGCTGACAGTGCGGTGGGAGCTGCAAGCTAACCAAAACCAATCAAACACCTTCCTTTAATCACCTGTCCCGCCCCTTTCTCCGCGCGTGGGTATCAACGAGAGCGTGGTTACGTGGCGGACGATAGACGTGTGACTGCTCCAACAAACACGTAGCTTCCGCCGTTCGTCCCTAAGCTGACAGTGCGTCAGCTTAGGGATGAACGGCTCATAGGCTACAAGGCGACGGTCACATCACCAGTGAGTTAAACATAATTTAAAACCTGAGAGGACAGGAGAAACAGATCCCCAGCCTTGTACTTTCGTAAAGCAAGGTCAAACCGTAAGCTTCGACCATTGTGAACAACAAACGACCGGAATAAATAGGTAATTCCAAATACCTTGTCAAAGCCCCAGAACGTTTCGTCCGTCGTCGAGCAAAGCAGGTGCCGCTCGCGGTATGCCTCGCTGCCTTCCCTTGGGAAGTTTATTCGGGAATAAGCCTACAAGCAGATATCGCCATCCGTTTGTTGGGAAAGTACACAATTTAGAAAGCTCGCGCCATTCCTCAACTGGCGACGCTTCTGCTTAGCAACTATCCAGGCCCTTTGTGTGACAATGCACAAAAACTTGGGCTCTTCGGGTGTTTGAGAAAAATGCTCCTTGAAAGGAATGACCGAGGATAGGCTCTTGAAAGAATAGAATTAGATTGTGTCCGAGGCGGAAGAGAAACGTTTCACGTGACGACTAAGAACGAGCTCCCATTGCCCAACTTAAAAAACTGACACGGACTACAACTTCTAAATCAGGAAGACGGAAACATATCACCCATTTAGTAAGAACCTCCTCCGTTGAATGAACAGCGAAACCGGTGAGTCGACTGTCTTCCTGAGTCAGATCTAAAGAAGCTATTCATCATGTTTAACAGTTATGCCGTGTGCGCCAGCAAAACCACTGTTCAGTATGGTTAACTTTGAGCCACATAAGGTTGTTGTGGTGTAAACACAAGAAGATCTGAGTTTTGGTACATATAGACCAACTCAGCTTTGACGTGACATCACTGCGGTGGCGCTGCTGTCGGCACTGCGCATGCGCAGCGCCTCGCTTCTCCCGGATCTGGTTCCTGCACACGCGCTGTGTGGGCAAACGAAGGCTTGTTTTGTAAACACTGTGTTGGTGTATACGGTAAATAAAATGAGCACGAATTACTGCCTCAAGGTATTCAAAAGTAATGTCAAAGTAATTTCAAAGTAATTTCATTACTTCTGGAAAGTAATTGTAATGTAATGTCATTACATTTACTCTGCGGTAATTTGTAATGTAATTTAATTACATTTTTGCAGTTTTCAAAGAAGGAATTAGTCATGTAATTTAATTACTTTTTGAAAGTAATTTTGCCATCTCTGCTCCAGCGCTCTAAGAGCTTTGCCAACGCCGTAGCTTTCCCCTTTGTGAAGCTATGGTGAAGCCCAACTTCAAGAAATATGCCGCCTTAAGCTTAATTTTTTTCTCGCCAATTTGATTCGTCTCTGGCATTCAGGTTTCACTGCTCAGTTTTAATTTTATCAGCATGGAAATGCTTTCTACAGCATTAGTTAAATTCCATCAACGCTGTGAGTTTCCGTGTGTCGTCCGTCAGATTCGTTAAGGGTTCAAGGCGAGGGAAAGGAAGGCTGGGGAGGAGGAAGCCGGCGAAATGATGGAGAGAGGGGGATGTTTCCTCCTCTCCAGCCTTCCTTTCCCTCGCTCTGAACTCTTTACCTGTCACCGCCTATAGCTTACATACACGCTCGCAGAGTGAACGTGCAATAAATGAAGTTCCTTTCCGAAGTTTCTGTGTATACAATAACTTTCCTCTAGCTAGGAAACTCACTTATACTCCTGGTTGGTGGGTGCATGAGCCTTTAAAATAGAAGTTCCTTCACTGCGGAAAATCGAAAAAAATGGGGACTTTTCGCAGATTGCACGGAAGAGCTTTGCGTTACAAGCCGGAACTCCTGCCGTCATTTTGAGCGCAAATATAGTACGCCACGATTCGCAGCGTACGATCTACAAAGAGGTCCTAATGAGAAAGCCACATTCTACGTGTAACAATAACATTAACGCGTTATTTGTATTTCAAAGTAACGTGGAGCGGTCACGTGAATTACTCTGTAAAAAAGCCCGTGCGTCTACTTTCACGCACAACACTTAGAGAGCCAATCACCGCAACTTCCGGAAGCAGCTTGGCGAATGACGATGCCGAAACATATGTTTAGACCAAAAAACGCTGTCCCAGTTGTGACATTAAGCAATGCCAAACGCCACGCTTGCATTGCTTAATGTCACAGCCCAGAGTTTTTTTTTTTTTTTCTTGGTTGATTACTTTTATTAATCGGACAGACGCCTTTTGATGACTGTTGCTTGTGTCAGAATTGCTGCGCTAATTCTGCTTAGCTCGGTGTGTTCCTTTCGTTGGATTTTGGCTGACTCGTTTCCACGAGTCGGGGAATCCCCGTACCGAAAGAGTACATGGCTAAGAGTTTCCGCTATAGTACATATTATCGTGGCGGGTCAACTAGAACACACAGAAACAGACGTAGACATGACAGGACACGACAAAACAGCTGACTAACAGCTTTACTACACTTCTTTGTGTGTTTAATTTTCTTCTTCAGAAGCTGTTCATATTTACCCAAAATAACTATTTGTTTTAAATATTATGTACACAAGGAAATTGTTAAATGTTCCATTACTCGCCCCTTTTACGAGTTATCTGCGCGTGGTACACAGCAAACTCTGTTTTTCTTTGGTTTTGATAATGATGGACGATGCGTTAACACATTCCTCCGCGTGTTCTTCAATGGCCAAAAGCATCTCACGTGCAGAAGGATTCTTGTTTGTTGCAAGAATTAGGGAACATGCAGCGTCTGTGAAGGGCACATCAGCAGATCATTTACCAGCTCATTTTAAGACATGAAAATGCAGTGCAGCATTTAGAAACATTAACTTTCTTGGAACAAACAAGAATCCTTTTGCAAGTGAGATTCTCCAGGCCATCTAAAAACACGCGAAGGAATGTGTTAGTGCATCGTCCACCTCTATCCACACCAAAGAAACACATTATTTGCGGTGTGCCACACAAAGATAACTGACCAGTAGGAGAAATTTTAGCGGGCAACTGTAAATTTAGTAATTTTCTTTTGTATGATTATATTTAAAACCAATAGGTATTTAGCTTATATATGAACAGTTGCTGAAGAAGACGATTACACATACGAAGAAGTGTACTAAAGCAAAGTTGTTGGTCATCTGTTTTGTATTGTCTTGTCTAGGGTGCCTTCATGTGGGCTTTGCTTAGGATGGAGACATCTGGCCATTTTGTCCCACACTTTTATTTTTCTTTTTATTCAGAAGCGCGTGAAACATGGTGCCCCTGAACGCGTTTGTGGCGCTGACTGTGCTATGGCGACATTTTGTTTTCGTCGATTTCTTTTTTGTATTTCCTCCCTGAGCACGTGCTGTCGGCATCGGGTAATACAAAGGGTGGCATCAACCTAAGCAGAAATACACTAAGGCACCCTAGTCTTGTCCTTTCTACGTCTGCTTCTGTAAGTTCAAGCTGACCCATCTTATCCTACATTGTTGCTTCAAGCGTTCGTTGTTCGTGCGAGGGTGAATCAGTCAAATATCCCGTTATTCGCTTAAAACGCTACTGCTTTTTATTCTGACTCTTCAAAGAAACTGCATACAACCAAACGTACGCTCTGCGAGACTTTTAGCGTAAACAAGCCTGGTGGCTCTTTTTTTCGGTATTGAAGGATTGTCGATAAAACTACTGTAGTGATGGAAAGTGATCAGCTGGATTACTAGCCTATGTTGTAGTAAAAATTCAAAAAAGCACCGAAGTCGTGTTTGCACTAAGAGTGTTGCATAGTGTACAACACCGAAAGAGGCGCACCTGAAATCATTGGCAACACTGCTGGACAGTTCGTTTTTTATCCTGAGAAAGCAATAATATTTGGCACAATGCTTTTTTTTATTTAGATGCGGCCTGTGAGCCCGACGTCGTTGCGATCCCCACGAACATTACGTTTATTCATCAAAGTGGGACGAGACATTAGGTGACCCCAAGAAACCTATACAAAAAACAGTGCCGAAATTGGAAATACAAAAAAACAAGTTACTGAGTTAAATTTGAAGATTTTAAGTGTCTAACCAACGAAGGGAATCAGGCATGCCCCAGAGAAGGAATGATAATTATTTTCTACCACCTAGGGATCTCTTGACGTGCTATCGAAATCTCGCTTACACGACGCCTTGCCCGCAAGAAGCCTCTGTCAGACTGCGGGCACCTCGATTGGGCACAAGACATGCTCCTGATACTGTAATTAGTTATAATTAAAATCGCATCTTTTCCATCTATTATTCTTCGGGAAAAATAACGTTTTCTGCAGTTCTTCGACTGAGATCAGATTTTTACGGAGAACTTTTCTCGAGCACAACCGAGACATTTCGGCGCAAGAGGGGAATGTCCTAGAATGCTGAGGACGATTTGTACTCGTAGAGAACAATAACTTCATTGTTCTGCGGACATTAACAGCAACAAAGGGTCGAAAGAGTAACTTTTATGGTGCAAGACGGACGAAAGAAAAAAAAGACGCTTTTAGCCTAATTTTGGTTATTTCCCTGGCTGTCGAGCGAAACAAGGGAATGAAAAATATATCATAAACGAAACAATAATAATATATTTCAAAGTGAGTGAAATAAAGCAACAAAAAAATCGACTAGTAATAAGGGAAATAATCTATAATCTATGACTGAACTCGATTTATTTCCACTGAATTGCATAATAAACCATAATTCATGTAATAGCTTGCAGAAGAAAAATAATACAGACCTGAATATCCCAAATTCCCCCCGCCCCCCCCCCCCCAAAAAAAAAAGTAAAAAAAAAGAAGAGAAAGAAATAAGGATTTGGTCGAGCATTACCATTGAGAAATGGCGGCACACCAACTCCACTCCGAGGCACGGTCGTGTTGAAGAGGATCTTGTGCAGAATTTTCTCGCCGTCGGGAACGCCGATCTCCAGTTCGCAGTAGCCTACGCGGTCGATCAGGTACTGGCGAGAAATGCAAGCCGTCAGTTCATTTGTTCTAAAATCTCCAACAGCTTAAGGAACGCAGTGCGTAGCCTAATATTATAACGCTTCTTGATTCTCGATTCGTTCTCTGGCTTTCTTATCAGCCGATGCCACAGTGCGATTAGCGGTGGAGCGACGACAATATTCCCGACGGGACTGGTTACGCCTTGCGTTTCCTGAGCTTTCAGTGAAAAGAATCTGGGCGTGCTGACTCGAAACGAAACAAATGCACATCTCGTTTGCGACAATCTCCGTGAAAGCGCTGGCAATAGTAGAATTGAAGGATGCGTCAAAAGGAGAACGCAGCGACTGGGGTCATTATATCTTTATTCCGTACTGTATACCACGATTATGCCTTCATTGGAAGTATCGTGTTAGGTTCTTTAGCACTTCGTTTCAAGAAAAACAATGCGACACTGCGTGCGAATTGCAGGTTTGACTTCGTCATACGAGACACCAAAGCGGGCATCGGCGTACTTTAATTATTTTTGTTTTTCTTTCTAATGTATGTGGAGCGCAAATTAGTCTGCTTCTTTTGCAAGTGTTGTGGAAACGTCAGAAAGACGCCGAATTCTGATTGGCTCTGATTGAAAGATGGAGGGTAGACCTCAAGGCAAGTTGCCTTGCTTTGATGCAGCTTGTCCACTTTCGTGGACAACGAGCCAGCGCGTCTTTGACGACGTCAAGCGTTGCCACGCCATGCGACACGAGAGCAGAGAAACAAGCGGTCTGTAACCTCCCAATCGGTACTTTCACAGCCCCGGTCGCGAGCGCACAGACGAAGCGGCGCAAGCTCAGCGCGTGTTTGTGCTTCAGGTTGGGTTTTCCCAGAAGAAACACTGTGGCCTGCCTCGCCTGTTTCCAGCGTTGTCTAAAAAGGCGTTCCCAAAAACGCGTTTTTTGTGTGTTTTTTTTTGGGGGGGGGGGGGCATAAAAGAAAAGTAAACGTCTTTTTATTACATAGATGAACTGGAACCATTTATGTTCTCTATAAGCAACAAATGTTAAAGATAAAGGTGTTTTTTTTTAAACAAGAAGAAGCAAGATTATTTTGGATTAATTTACATTTCGAAAGAAGACTCCTTTGGTAATTTCGGGATGACGAACAAGTTGCATTGACGACTTTTAGATCGCCGGCCCTCCCTACCTCAAAACTGCACAACAATGAAGAGATTACACACTCGAAGTAACGTAATGCAGAGCGCAAGTTCATCTGCTTCTTGCACAGTGGTTGGCGATAATATCAGAACGCCGAGCTCTTATTATCTGACTGAAAGAAACAGTGGGTAAAAGCCTCAAGGCATCTAGCATCGAGGTCTACCCACTATCCTTTCAATCAGAGCCAATCAGAGCTCGGCGTTGCTCTGACGTCACCGCAACTCCTGCGCAAGAGGCAGACGAACTTGCTCTCCGCATACGACCAATACTCGTATAATCTTTACCTCTATAGAAAATATAACATATTAACAAATAAATATTCAGCGATAACTGAGCCGTGAGCCTCCTTTGAACTTCCCGCTTTCTACAAGCGAGGCACATACGCGCGTGCGGTGGGGCCCGTGGCTTGTGCAGGGCCACGAGGGAAAAAAAGGTTGTTTTTGGTTTGCCGTGACAAAGAGCCAGCCATATTTCTTTCGGGTGCCACTGAGCACCGAGACAATATCAAATGTTTATTAAAAAAGGATAAAACCCGAATATCACGTAACTACGAGATTCAATGTCAAGATTTCAATGAATGAAGCGATATGTCCTACTTTACACCTTCGTTTCGTTTTCCATTTGAAAACGTTAGTCTTCTAACCGCCCCCCCCCCTTTTCCGCTATCTCACACAAGCCTATTTTCTTACTTCAATAAGTAAATATAGTGTTTTACTCGTACAATACAATATCTTGATTAAGCAAGTTCATTGCTGGACCCACTTTCGTTGTTACTGACCCACCTATTCAACCTAAGGTCGGCTGAAGGCACAGGGGAAGTATATGATGTTCTTATTTACGAAAGTACTACTTGGCGGTCGTTGATTGGCTTAAAAAATTAACCAAGCACTAGGGACGAAAATCCTGAGATTGAAAGGATAATAAGTATTTATATAAATGGAGTCTGCATATCAACAGTGAGTTTTTTTTTCCCTTGTCAAACTTATTGTCATCGAGATTTTTCTTTAACTTCTGTGCACCTATCATAGCAACGAAATGGGTGCACGCGGTAATAGGCGTCAAATTTTTAGATTAATTTAGCTAGTTTTTAAGTTATCACTAAATGGCTCCAAACGGGGTCACGCAAGTTAAAGAAATCGGGGTCACATAAATAAATACCAAATCAGAAATATTTTTCTTTTACACGTGCCCTATCCGAATATCCAGAAAAAGCTCGTTCCAGGGAAAAATCCCAAATAGATGACCTATACATTTTTCAGCTTACTTGCAAACGGACGTTCATGAAAGGTTGCAAAACTACACAACTACAAAGCTACGAAAAGCCGACATATATGTCACGGCACATATTTCGCTTATCATCTCTGACCCTGCATCCCAGCATTGAGAACTTTCCAAATTTTAAGAAACGCTTAATGTTTGCCGAGTTCACGGAATTTAGAACTACTCAAAACGTTTTGAACAAAAAATTGGTTCGATAGAACATCGCTTTAAGCAGGAATCTGGTTCCACACTAAAGCCGTTGGTGCGAAACAATCAGGGTAACATGCGCCAGGGGAAATATTTTGTACATTATTATTTACGATATAAAAATTAAATTTTATTAGTTTATGGTGCTTTATCTTCTATTTATAAATCTGGTGTTAGATTTGATATAGCTTGTTTTTTTTAGGTTCTCAATGCAATGTACGTGGAGAAAAAAAACATTTTGCACACGTGAGGCATGGCAACAAGCTTTAAAAAGCCTAGTTTAATAAACTACCTCGCTTCTTTTAAACCACTGAGAGCAATTAACAACAAAAATCATGTGTGCGATAATTTTTTTTATTTTAAAATAACTAAAATCAGCAAAAATGACATTTCAAAGGGCTAACAAACGATTCTTAAAATTTCCATAAATATAAACAATATACACTCTTCTTATTCTAAAGTACATGCATGCCAGATTTGGTTGTAATAGGAGATTATGAAAAACAGAAATAATTGTGTACAAACTGTGAAGATGCCCCAAAATAACATTTAAAAAAAGCATTTGAATGTTACTTTAGATGTTTAGCTATACTTTTTTGCGGTGCGGAAAATAATATATGTGTTAATAAATTTCCGTGAGAAATTGAAGCTACAGAAGACTGCAATGGAGAGGAGACGGCCAGGCTACCTGTAAACGTAAATCTGATGGCAGTCGACGTCACAATTTGAAGAACCACGCAGAGAAAAATGGCCGAAATTCTTGCCGTACTGGGTTGCCTGGAGGTCTTCAAATGTGCAATTGACTAATTTCGCGGTCATAACCGGCAATATTCTTTTTTATATACGTCACATATAAAGCAGGTTTGGAACATTATTGGTGATAGCAGGTTTGGAGCATTATTGGTGATAACAATTCGAACGAAATCTCAATCAGGGTGTTATACCTAGTGAAGACTGTGCTGAAATTTTAAACGCGGCTTTTGTTAAATATTTTTCCAGTGTAAGTAACATGTCACCTCGTTTATTACCTCAGTGCAACTTCATGCCTATGGAACATTTCGAAATTGATCCCACTGGCATTGTTCGAATAATCGATGACCTTAAAATATCATCCAGTGCTGGTGTCGATGATATTAACTCCAAATTTTAAAAAAACACAAGTGTATATTCTTTTATCATACTGTCAAAAATATTCACCTAATCGCTAGATCTCGGTGTCCTCCCAGACGATTGGAAAGTTGGGAAGGTGGTTCGATTGCACAAAGGAGGTGATAGACATTCCCCTAACAACTATAGACCAAATTCACTCACTAGCATACCATGTAGAATACTTGAACATGTCATTTATTCTCAACTTGTTCATTTTTCGGATACTAACATGTTTTTCAACGCGGCTCAACATGGATTCAGAAAATCATTTTCCTGCGAGACCCAGCTTTTATTATTTGTTAACGACTTGCGCTCTGTTCTTGATAGGGAATCCCAGATAGACAGCATATTTTTGGATTTCTCGAAGGCGTTCGATGCAGTCTCACACGAGTTGCTTTTGTTGAAACTAAATAACCTTCACATTGATGCTAACGTTATGGCTTGGATCCAGTGATTTTTTACTAACCGATGATAGTTCGTTACCGCCAATAACCATACATCTCCGCTCGCGTCAGTGACCCCCGGCGTGCCTCAGGGTTCTGTACTAGGCCCACTTGTTTTTAATCTTCATTAATGACCTGCCGAATAAAGCTTCTTCCTCAATTAACCTTTTTGCAGATGAATGTGTCATTCACCGTGAAATTAATGATGATTCGGATGTTATCAAGCTCCAGACCGACATTAACGTTATTCTTCATTGGTGTGAAACTTGGCATATGGAGCTTAACACAACTAAGTGCAAAGTAATAAAAGTGTCTCGTAATCATTCAGTTTCTCCCTGCTACTGTCTTAACAACGTTCCTTTACTTTCTGTGTCGTCTTACAAGTACCTCAGCGTACAGATAACATCAAATGTTTCCTGGAAAATACATATTGGATACGTTATTAGTAATGCTAATCACATGCTTGGCTATTTAAAACGTAATTTTTCTTTAGCTCCCTCCTCTTTGAAATTAACTCTTCATAAAACACTTGTACGCTCAAAGCTTGAATACGCTTTTTTTTTCTTAGCCCGAGACTGAGGCAGGAAAAAAGGAAAGTTTCAAAGTAGAAGAAAATGAACAGTCGAGGACACGTCTCTCCTGCCTCAGTCTCGGGCTAAGAACAAAATGGTTAACATCCACCAGCTCGCCTGCACACTCACTTCACTTGAATACGCGTCGTCTATCAGGGACCCGAGACTTTTACATTTGGTTAGCCCCTAGAAGCTGTTCAAAATCGTTTCACTCGTTTTATCCTCAGTAATTATCAACGCACAGCAAGTGTCACCTCTATGAAATCTAATTTACCTTTGCCTAGTCTTGCCTCACGCCGAAAGGTAGCCCGTTTGTGTCTCTTCCATAAAGTATTTCACACTTACTCATGAGTCATTCCTCAGTCAACGTCTCCTCACACCACCTTTCTATATTTCATCCCGTCTTGATCATCCTCATAAAGTAGGTATACCACTATGTAGCACGAACACATTTCAACAATCTTTCATTCCCAAAACTTCTTAGGATTGGAACCGCCTTCCCACCTCCATCGCCATAATCCAGGCGGATGATTTGTTTAAAACTGCTGTTTCTAATTTCTATTGTTCATAACTAATATGTGCTTTGCCTTTAAGTTATTCATTGTATAATTTTTATTGTTGAATACAACCCACTCCCCTCTGTGATGCCGTTGGCCCTGAGGGTATTGAAATAAATAAATAAATAATTAAAAAAAGATTAAACACCATAATATCCAAAACTACATTTTTTTTTTTGCAAAACATTGCCGTTTTTTGTTTTGCATCTCCCTTTAAAGGCCGACATACAACCTCGGTTTTCTGCAGGGGACATAACCTTCTTAGCTTTCGTGCTACCCTCTCCTAAGCTGCGAGGGGAGCCAAGCTGGAGCAAGGCAAAAATTACACCATCTTCCCGAAGGGAACCATAGGGTGATGCGGAGCATCGCGGATCGTAATTAATTTATTTTCTTCTTGACTGATTTCTTTTGGCCGGCCGGATTTGGGCTGCGGCGGACGCGAGCGGCCGAGAAACGCTAGCAGACGACAGCCGCAGAGTTGCGGGGAAAGCCCACCCCACTGGAAAGCCCTGGCGTGGCGCTGCGACCCGCGCGCCCAAAACTATCCTCCTTTCACTCCTCCGGGGGAACGCGTGCAGCGCGCTACTTGAAGGTGAGGAAACTAGAGGAGGAGAGTTGCGCATGCGCGCGCGGTGTGAGTGGAAGCGAACGCACGCGAAGTGCACGCAGCTGGTAGAGAGAGAGAGCGGAAAGAGTGACGCGCAGCTGTTGGAGAGAGGGAAGGAGGAGAATTGCGCATGCGTAGTGTGAGTGCGGACTACGACGCCGACGCCGACGCCGCGGGACATAGACCCGAGCAAGAGATGCTCCGCATCTAAAAGTGGAGACGATATAGAAAAGGAGGAAGCGGGCAAAAGTGGAAGCGCGAAGTGTACGTCGGATTGTTGCGCACTGTAGATTTTAAAGTAACACAGGCCTGCATGTCTTTTTTTTTTTACGCGTCATAGTTCAATTGGTAACGTACAGAAATCATCGATCTGCAAAAGTAAGATGAATATTACCTGAGCTCATCGTCTCTTATGATTGGAAATGCTTTACATTACAAAGTTTTTTTAGTGAATACAATCTCACGTGAAATTACGCCTTGAGACTCCATTTGCCCTTGCCTTGCACTGCAAATCATTGCAGTGGTATACGGTTCGACATCACAAGAAAAACAATTTGTGCTCTCATACGGTTCAATAAAATATAAAATAGGAGTCTACGGCTGTTGTTTCTCTATCAACACAAAGGTAATAAATTATTTCATGTTCTCCCATCGCTATATTCCCCGTTGCCTAAAAGAAACGTGATCACAGGTTGCCGCGTGCGCGGCAGAGTTGCAGCGCACGCGGCTGCGACCTTAATGTGCGAAACTAAAACCCCGTCGGCCCCCCTTTTTTAATGTTGGTTCTTTTTAAAAGGTTCTTTCTTGTCTGCGATCGTGTGTTCTGGCGTAGATAATTCGTGAACATAGCGCGTGTGTATACATCAACACGCGGCCCTAAGGTCACGCCGCTGTGGCCGCCATTTTTTTCCCATTGAAAGTTTAAAAAAGCACTAAACTTTTGGAGAAAAAAAATAACGGTTAGTGTTGAATCTTTGGCATCTGGTTTGCACCGCTAGCACTACCTTTAATCAGAGAGTGAAAGCTTGGCGATGCGTAGTTTATTTTTACGGTGAGAAAATCCATGTAAACAATTTGGGGGACACCCTGTACATTAGAACAACACAACTGGCGCCCTTTATGCGACAACCAAAATGCTACTGAGCAGTCACGTATCAGATGATACTTTCCGTACTGTTTTCGGTAAGCATTACGCCCCCACGAGAACGCTCGTACAACTAACGCAACAATTTTTATTTCTGTCTCACCAATACATTTTCGCCCAGAACACGCCTTGTATGCTAAGGCGTATCTAAACAGTCCGCGCACCACGCTCATTTAAAGAAGGAAACGAAAAAACGAGTCCCAGAAACCGCAGAACCGCATCCGCACCTGTTAGAGTGCACCGAGCACACGTACACACAACACCAACGGTCGCGAAATCACGTACGGCCACGATACGCCCATCCAATGACTCTCGACGCAAAGAAATCATGCCGCCTGCGGAACGAATCCGACTCCGAGCGGAAGCGGCGCCGTGTCAGAGTTCAATTACACAAACACGTAATTGCAGGTTGTCAGCGCCCCAGAGCCCAAAACGGACGCCTTTGGCAGCGCTGTAAAGTAAGCGTTACCCCGTAATCTGGAGCCGGGTGGTCTGACGCCGCAACGCTCGGGCCTGTGTGTGCACGGTAAATTTGAACATCGACAATTTGTGACGTAGACTTCCGAATGCCCGCTTGCCCGCGCCAGCGAGCTATACTCCGTTCACCTCTATACGCTGACCGTGTGGTGGAAGCTATACGTCCTCGTAGGACCAGTCAGACGTCTATTTTTCGCCACGTGATCACGCTTCCACGCGCAAAGAGTAAGGTCAGGTGACGAAAAGTAGGCGGCTAATTGGCCCGGAAAGCGTAGCTCACACCGAATTATCAGCAGGTGGGCGCGGAGGAAAGCCGCGTTACTGCGCACAACAGGTTTTACGCCGAGTACGCGTCTCGAAGTAATTTATTGCCGCTCATACATACCTTTTCTCGCACTGCCTTTTCTTCCGAGTCTTATTCGCTTCATTTCCTCGGTTATTTGTTTTATTAGCTACACCGAGCGCCTCTAGAGGGTGCGCCCAGCCGTGTCATTCGGCCACGTAATTGGTGGCGCTGGGAAATAACGGCGTGTGGCGCCCCTCTCGTGGCCGGATTTCCAACTTTGATTTGGGGGTGGAGATAAGCCAAAGCACGAACGAGTGCTTTGCGGGTTAGGGTTGTACTTAGACATAGCTTACTCCATATAAGCTAAAAACTTGGGCCTTCTACGCCAGGACCATTTATTGTCTGCGGCCGAGTAAAAAGAGGGAAGAGGAGCGACAGAGAAATACGAAAAAGTTCACAAAAAACTGGAAAACTTAGATTGAAGAGACGGACCAATCCAAACCACGGAGAGTGTTTGCAGTTTAATGGCAGACGGCTACCCCCAACGTTACCAGAACAACTCAGTTGGGAAAATGCCACAGAGCCTGCTCCGAAAAAGTGGCACCGATTCGTACTCGAGAACCGAGCTAATGCGATAGCAACGCCGCCATTTCTCCCGCAGCGGCCATGAAACTGAGCGGCTGCTTGTATTAGTTCGGGTGTATCGCATTCGATAGCGTCCACTGTGACCGTTTTATTTTGGCTCTAATCGGCCATTGTGGCGTCAAAACATATACAGTGGAAAGGGTTTCAGAAATGCCACCCTCGTCTCCCAAGCAGACTCGCCGCGAATTCCTTCCGAAGTTTGGACGCACCAGGTCGGGACGGGCTACCTGAAATCACCTGTGAGACATGGTTGTATAAAAATATATAATAACTGTGCCGCAAAACATTGTAAACTAAAGATTTTAGAAAACATCACGCGTCTGTCATTCTGTCCAATTAAAATTACTACAAAAATAGCTTTTTTGTTTTGTTTGTTTGTTTTGTTTTTACACACACACAAAAATACTTTCTAAAAGATGATGGCGACGACAGAAAAAAAAAAAAAAGATTGAGCCGCTATCTTGGTACCTTGAGCCTGGGCGTTTCGGTACTGTGGAAACATTCAGCGCCTCTAGCAGAAGCCCTATAATGCAACGTTCATGTTTTAACTGGTTGCTAAAAGGGTGGCGCTGTTATCGTATTTAGCTCGGTCTCGGTGGAAGTCAGCGGTCCGGTCCAGGTTTTCAAGGGTGAGTTTCCCAACTGAGTGTTTTAGTAACGTTGCCTGCCGCACATATGAGTTGCCCATGCGCACGCGCGCATTGTCGCGGGGCGAGTGGATGGCAGGCGGAGGGGCAGAGCAAAGCTTCGTGGCGCCCGGCGCTTTTGTCGGGTCCTCGTACCTTGTATTGCAAACGCGGCCCTTAAACCACGTGAACCCGATTGAGCCGTTGGAAACACTCAAATCTAAGCACACTAAGCAAGATAAATGAAGTTATACTTCCTTTTACCTTTAAGTCCCACGCAGACAACGCTACGAGCTGATGGGACCAATCAGACCGTCAAAAACGCACCATCATGGTTTTCATCATGTTTCTGTACGCATTCTATTATCGCTGAGCCAATCATACACCGAAAAGTCCCAAAGACTTGCGCTTTTGACGCTGTTTAACTAGTCCCCTTAGATCGTAGCGTCGGCTGCGTGTGAACTTAAGCTGAAACAAAGTATAGCACTACAAATATGCCCAGCGAATGTTTCTTCCGCTTCCTTTTGTGGCAAAAAAAAACACAAAAAAACAAGACGATTGGATTTTTTCATACTTAAAGGGATGCTGAACCAAACATTTCAGACATTTCAGTGTCTATAATAAGTGGCGCACTATCTTTCCATGAGTCAGCAGCCGCCGGTGTGTGCGAGCACACGCAACGAAATTGACGTCATCATATCCCCCATTTACGCCGTGAATGGGGGATATGATGACGTCAATTTCGTTGCGTGTGGTCGCGCATACCGGCGGCTGCTGACTCATGGAAAGATAGTGCGCCACTTATTATAGACACTGAAATGTCTGAAATGTTTGGTTCAGCATCCCTTTAAGGTCCGATAACTCCTGTCTATCACGAGAACAGCACTGTGCCGAACCAACACCAGCAGTGTGCCGAGTAACTGGAAAACGAGTGCAAGTCATAGGTGGGGAAGGGGGACGTTTGGTTTTTCCACAAAAAGAAACAATTAAGAATAAATAAGAGGAGTTGCACTTCGAAGCATTACCACTGGGCGTTTCTGGCGGTGCCTAACCAATCACTGTTATCACACTTCTTGCCTTTTGCAGTTTTGCGGCCCGTACTGGCGAAGATATCGGAAGCTTTAGCCGTACTGGGAATGATATGCTCTAGGGACTCTCCAGCCTAAAATGGGGGTCGTTAATTTTATATAAAAACCTCGTGGTGGGTACTAGGATGTTCTCCTGGAAGTGTCTATGTACAAAAGTTCAGCCAGCGATTCGAAGAAAAAAACATATAAAACGCATCTGGAAAATCCTGCATTGCGACAAACGTGTTTAGACTAATCTAAAAACGGTGATTGCGACTCACTCAAGAAACGAGCCGTGACGTAGCAGTATCAGGATGCCGTCTATTAGGGCGTTCCTTCCTCCGCCCTCCTCGCCATCTATAGGCTCCTTGCACTGACGTCACATTGCATACTTTTGAACACCATGTAAAAGGAGGAGGGAAGCTGCTTTTGTAAGAATTTTGAGGGACAGCTTAATCTTCTATAATCTTCTGGGAGAAGAACCGCGACGTCTGTGCTTATGCAGGAGGCACAAAGGAGGATCCTGACAAGAAGGGAGCTCCTTCTTCCTTTTTTCTCTGGAGGGCATCGGAAATGACGTCATGTGCAAGCCACGTATACATTGCCCCCTCTCCCGTCGTCCCGCCTGTTGTCATCACGCCGGTCCCGTCGTTCAACACATCCCGGGTTCATATTAGCAGCAACAGCGTGTAACAAGCAAGGACGAAAGGAGAGGACACGGTAGTGCAAACACAACGCTCACTCACGCGTTTCTTCTAATTCTTTATAAAAAGAAGGACCATAAAAAAAACGAAAAAAAACAACAAAACATTTTGAAAATTTGCGTTCATTGCATTGACTACACTTCGCCAAGTACATAGAATAATTCTTTGGCGGATAAAGAAATGGAAGTGGCGCTGATACACTTGTCATCGAGTCGAGCAATCTTTACTGCCTTCTTAACTTCTCTAATTAAAGGGTCGCCACTTCGCGCTAATACAGCGCATTTTATAAAACTGGGGATCACAACCAGCCTCGGCAGCGAATCCCCAGATAGCCATGCAGATATAGTCATGTTTGTGTTGTTATGATGCTCTCACAGCCGATCGTTGAGACATCTGCCAGTTTGTCCGATGTACATTTCGGGTGCTCTCGGGAGGTCGGCTCGATGTTGGTGAAAAGGGGAACCGAAAGAGGCGTGACGTCAAGATTAGTGGCTGTCAACGTTATTAGATTACCTCAGTTGTGGAACTCCCGCGGAAGGGGTACCCCCCTAACTCACTTCAATCCGCCTGGAGTCGATCGAAGCGCCATCTATATTTTCGTTTCATAACTGTGCGTTCCAAAGAGCACAGCTGAAGCGCCAAACGGCGATCTCAACGCCGCCATTTCTCCCGCAGCAGTCACTCGAGGAACTGCACGTGACATCGATTTCGGCTTTAATCGGCCACTTCGGAGCCGAAACAGATACGTTGAAATGGGTTACAGGGGTGCCACCCCTTCTCCCCAGCGGACGCGCCGCGATACGTCACCGAAGTTAAAATGCGCCTATGTCGGGACGCGCTGCCTGAAATCCCCGCTGAGGCATGGTTTTATAAAAACAATATTAATTGTGCTGCAAAACCTTGAAAACTAAAAGTTTTAGAAAACATCACGCGCCCCCCATTTTGTACTAAATTCTAATAAAAGTTACTACAAAAGAGTTTTTTCCGTTGGTTTTTACGCGTTTAGTAACGTTGAAACGAACGTATCCCGATTCAGTTACCAAAGCAGCCGTCCGGCGGCGCGTCGAGCGACTCCGGGCGAGTAGTGGTGAGTGAGGAGGGGTACTGTTCGTGCATGCAGCGTCTAAGAACAGTTTCGTAACTGAGTTAATCTAATAACGTTGGTGGCTGTGGTATATTGTTACGTCATAAGTTTCGCCGAGTGACGAAACAAAAATAGGCGGACCAAAATTTGAGCTTCTCAAATTAATTTTTTAATGGTATATTCGTTATATTTGTTTTATAGTTTAGCAGCGTAGTTGAAGGTGCGTAGAATTGAACGAGACGTGAACACCTGCGATCGCTATTTTTAGGCTGAAGAAGCCATTTAATAGTCAGTTTTTAGTACATTTTTAGCTCTGTGTGTTATTTTTTAATCCTTATTGTTATTGCAGTTACATAACTCAGTATTTAGAAAAGTTTGGCACAAAAAGATGTACTGTCTGTGTGTCAAGGCATACCAGTATCCTGTTCTTGAGAGCTCATTGCCTATCCTGAATATGAATACATAATGTCCCTATGTGTTAGTCACGCAGCTGTGTCTGTAAAGTCAATAGTTTGAAAACAAGACCTTCAATGATTAGGGCCACACCAAATTCACAGCGACACGCATCGCAGTTTAAAGGCGAAGAGTACGACGAAGACCCCAAAACGGACGATGACAAACTCACCATATTTGGGTAAAATACTGTGAGATTTTGGACGTCTCCCGGATAAATGTCGCCCATGTCGCCTCCAATCATGAGCATCGACTGTAAGAATACGTATACCACCAGAGGTGAACCGATAAAATATTTAAGCAGAACAGTTCTGACATGTAACAAACATTAAATTAATGAAAAAAACAACAACATCGTAAGTCTGAAAGTGGCTGTCGACGATGCGCTATCAGGAAATTTTTGTTAGTGAAGTTTCTTCATGGTCTTTTCTACAAAACAAAACAACAATCGTATTATGTTTGAAGTTATACAGGCTATTTTATAAAACAGGGAATTTTTTTTCCTGCCGATGCACCGCCCAGAAAAAGATTAATTTGTTTTATGCGTATCACTGCAAAGGAGCATATTTACAAAATGATGAATAATTTGCCGTTTCTAAGAAGCAGCCAATAGATAACCAAGGCCTGGACTTTGTTCGCATTTCTTTTTTCAGTTAGGGACAAGGCAAAAGAGAAAGAGAGAAAAAAGGGGGGGGGGGAGAGGAGCACACGGTTAAAAGTTGCCCGAACAAAACAAAGTACAGCTATTTATTTTATATTCGCGACTTGTTAAGGGGATTCGGAATCTCCTCCGCAAGTTTATATTTGAACCTAATCTTCATTCAAGCTTCTTAGAAGATTATGAATTGAAATCGAATTAAACTTTCGATTACCCCCATTGCTAAGCACTTCATACGAAGGTTGACGAAAATAATCCCCGGATAAAGGGAACAAGGGGGACTAAGGACAAACACAAATCTCCTAATACAGCTAGGTCGCGCACCGGTCACCTAGCTGTATTTGGAGATTTGTGTTTGCCTTTGTCCCTCTTGTTCCCTTTCTCCAGGAATATTTTCGTCATTCTTGTCCAGCTCGCTTGCACCTTTGCATTGAATTGCATTATTATCATAACCTTAAAATGCAAGCTTTCCCCCTTGTTGGTGTTAGACTGGTGGCAGCTGATAAAACCGGTTTGCTCTACTGACGTCTAACCCATGGTTAGCTCAGTTGGTAGAGCGCTCCACTGGAAATGGAGAGGTCCCGGGTTCGATATCCGGATCAGGCGGGTTTTTTGGTCGTGCACCAGTCACCTAGCTCTATTTAGAGATTTATGTTTATCCTTTGTCCCTCTTGTTCCCCTTCTCCAGGGATTATTTTCGTCATTCTTATCCAGCTCGCTTGCACCTTTGCATTTAATTCCATTATTATCATATACCAAGGTCTTTTTTTCGGCAGTGGCCAAAACAATATAATCTTTTGTTACATGCTATGCGTAGTTTTCACGTATATGTTTTGGGCAAAGCCAAGTATTGCGATGAGCAATCAATTCTCTGGAGGTATGATTATAGACCCGGAGCACAAAAGGCAGAAGAAACCCCGCGCGACGTTGTAGCACTCTTTTATTTTCCGTTCATGTAAATATCCCTCTCAAGCCTCACTAGTGGAGAGCTCATTTTACAAATGTAAGGCCGTTCTTCTGTACTGCAACTTTTCGGAACACTACCGATCGTACCTACAAAACTACCCACTTGTGCCGGGTAGCGGCAAATGCCCCTCACAGGGACTCGTATATCCCTCCGCCCACCTCCCCGTCAACCAATGGCGTCCCATCGTTTGCGTGACGTCGTGGCCAAGCGGGAGAGGGTTTTGCCTTGCTTTGAATATTTGCTTTATCTTTCGACTTGACTTGGCATTGTGGAAGCCGCGCAGAAGGAGATAAGTCGTTTTCGTTTTCGATGGAAACAAAAACGACTTTGGGGGTTATAGCTTCCCGAGCACTGCGTGCACTCGATACAAAGTGGCGCTTGTGCATGGAGCCATTTCCTACTCCGATGAATACAAAGGTCGCTTTCTTAGAAAGGGGGTGGCCGGCGTGGTGGGGGGCGAGGTCGGGGCCGGACGACAAGTTGGCATCAGCTCTGTAGCCGTTGTCGTGTGCATTGAACGCGTGAACACGGGGTGCTTCGGGAACCATTCTGTCGCGACTGCGGATGCATTTCAAACGGTCGCATGCACGACTCCGGGAGGAACGTCTCCTGCCTTGCTCTGACTTGCGAGCCGACTATAGTGGAGCGCTCGTTTTACATTATATGCTTCAAGGCTTCGTTCGTGGTTTAAGTACAAACGCAACTTTTCAAGGTGCCAACCGATCGTGCCTACAAGACTACCCACTTGTGCTTGTTAAGCAGATCAAATCTTACTACAGGGCATACAACATAATCGTATACTATCGCGTCGCCTTGAAGTCCAGATGCAGCCGACGCTACCAGCTGATGGCATCAATCAGACAGCCTCAAAATTCACGTTTCTGTAGGTATTCTATTATTCCAAAAACAATCATAAACAAATGCAAGGTAAATCATCAACACAAGTATGTGGACTGTTTCAGTGGAGGAGTCTACAAAATACCCTTTTCACGTGGAAAAGTTTATGTGGGGCAGTCGTGTTGTTGCATCAATGCCAGATTGAGAGAGCACGACCTCGCGCTCAAGGCTTCACCCTGCGGGACATCTAGCGGTGCACGTTCGGGACTGCAAATGAACCCCGTTGTTCAAAAGCACAAAAGTGTTACATCGTTTCAGAGAAAAAAGAAGTAGGAAATCTACGAAGCGCACATGATTATGAAAAAAGGAGGTGTATCCATCAGTGCTCCCTGCAGTGGCCCTATCGAAGAAAGAACGGCAGTATCTTGATCTGTGTCCCTAAGGTCTGAGTCCGGCGGCGTGTTGGATGCAGCCCAGGCGACAGAATGTAAAAAACTGTGACATATGGTCACCGGGAAAAGTGTTCGCCATTAAAACCATGAATACAGGTTTTCCTGGTGTCCTGGAGGTCACTGTCGTTTTGGACAGCGTGGCCAACCATGAAGCTTAGAACTTAACCCTTTTTCTTCCCTGTTTCTTTTTTTTTTGTCTTTTTCTTTTTTATTGCCATTTCTCTTTCTCTTCCGCTCCGTCTTTCACTAACAATTTCTCATGTTTATAGTATTCGTGTGTCGTTCACTTTTAAAGTTTCAGTACTTCTTCTCTGTCTTTCTTTCCTTAGTATTAAACGCCACTTGTAAGTTGCCCTCTTTCCTGTCTCTACGTTCTTCCTTTCTTGTCTTTGTGCTAATTTCACCAAGATGTATAACCAACTAGCTCACCAGATGATTTAAAAAAATGCCCAGTAACTTGCGTTTTTTGACGCTGCTTCATTGGTCAAAACCACTGCACAATGGCGAAACTACTGCATAGAGGAACGTCGGAGCGCGGCCAACACTATACGAGTTGACAAGCCAATCAAACAGAGTCGAAAGTGCAACGTCACTGCGCTCATCACCTTCTTCTGTAGATGTGTGTTTTTTTTTAGGGGCGAAGCTCTTTAGGGAGCTAGCCATGTCCGTATGTCCGTCCGCCGTAGGCCGGCGTCGGGTGCTCGTGCTTCTGCTCGTGAGATCAGGTGCTCACGAGCACGTGAGCACATGCTCACGTGCTCGTGTAGGGTAAAAAAAAATTAAAAAAAACATGAAAAAAATTGTGAAAAAAAATACATCACAATTCATCCACTGCAATAAAGGCGAGACAAAATGAGTTGATCTCTTTCATGATTGTTCACTCACACTAAACTTCACACCCATGCACGTATTATCTGCATGCAAACTCCACAATGAAGATGTTGGGATGATAATTTGTCAAATTCTTGAAAACATCATATACCGTCTCTCTGACTCGTAACATTTATTAACTCCTTCAGGCACAACACCGCCCAGATAAAGACTCGCAACACTGCTGAAAGAAAAGTGAAAGCCGTTTACAACTCCCTGTAACGCCGAATTAGAGCGCAGCTCTTGAGGAGGAGGAGGAAGGGTACGGGGGGGGGCAAGTGACCTCGGGGGGGGAGGAGGGTAACGTGACGTCACTGATGACGTCATCAATGATGATGACGATGCCGATGCGGATGCCGATGACGTCATCAGTGACGTCACTGATGACGTCATCAGGGATGATGACGATGACGATGCGGATGCCGATGACATCATCAGTGACGTCACTGATGACGTCATCGGCATCCGCATCGTCATCGTCATCATCATCACGTGACCTCGGGGGTCACGTGACCAGGGGGTCACGTGATCTGGGGGCAACGTCACTGATGACGTCATCGGCATCCGCATCGTCATCGTCATCATCATCACGTGACCTCGGAGGTCACGTGACCAGGGGTCACGTGACCTGGGGACCACGTGACCTGAGGGACCACGTGACCTGCGGGTCACGTGACCTGGGGAGGTCACGTGACCTGGGGGTCACGTGACCTCGGGGGTCACGTGACCTCGGGCGGTTACGCCGACGGCGACGCCGACGGCGACGGCGACGGCGACGCCGCTCAAGCCGGAAACGGGCGCCTAAGAGCTGCGCTTCTAAAAAGAAAGAAGAAGAAAAAGAGTAGGGGGTTCTGAGATGCCATCCCATCTGTCTGCTTAAAAAAAGAGAAAGAAGAAAACCACACATTCTCCTACTGCCATGAATGAAAAGGACTGAAAAGCTCGGCATGCAGCGCCTCAGCGTCTACGTAGACAGCAAGCTGCTCCGGAGACCAGGGCGCGAGAAGCTGCTGCACAGCGTCAAAAACGCCAAGCGGACCCGGAGTTGAGAGCTCGGGAAGCGGCGGCAAAGCGTCAACGCCGACAGCAAGCAGCAATACCTATGACCAAAATCAGTATCATCAGCACCACCCGAGCTTCGCCCCAATCAACATCATTCACCACGTGGAGATGCGGTCATTTTTTTCAGTGTGCTGTGACGTTGAGCTTTTAGTCCGCCATTGTGCAGGGATTGCACAGCTGCCTACAGAGGGCAGTATTTCGAAAGGGGTCTATACTATATACTGTACTTCTCGAGCCGAACGTCACGCAGCACTCGTGTGCAATATTTGCCCTGCACTATCCTCGGGTAGCTGATGTGTGAAATCGAAAAGTACGGCCTTAGTTATTAGCAGGTGTTGAGTCGGCTTCCTTTTTTTTTTTAGAGTTCCTTCTATTGTGTCGCAAGCAGTGCATGCGATGGCGGGTACGTACGTCACAGTCAATGTCAGTCGGAGACACTTGCTGGCAGCAGGTCCGGCTGACGATAGAAAGCGACAGCGGGTCGTGGCCCAAGTTGATCACCGTCACGTCTGTAGTAAAGAAAACGTCATGTAATGTCAAGTCAGTCTTCAATTAAAATTTACAACAAATGAAAGTATCTACGACTCGAAAATCACGCACGGGAGAGAATAGGGGTCATGAAATTTTTTTATTGCATTCTAGAATTTTAAAATGACCAAGAGAACTTTGCTGACTGCGCGTGGCCCGCGACCGGGATTTGAATCCGCCAATCGAGGAACCTATCTTGGGGATTTTTAGGGAATACTATCCGGAGAATCTGAATCGCTCGCTTCGAAGCCACGTCTTGTTAAAAACAGAAAAAAAAAAGGCTCACATCTTTAAACATAATCCTTTCTTTCGGGGAAAGGGATGGGGGGGGGGGGGGGGTCGTCAATGCTTGGGCAACAAATACGACCTCTCCGTCATTTTTGTTAATGCGAACAGCTGCGCGAGGGTAAAATCAAACGAAGACACCGCTGCCCACATTAGCAAAAGCAGTTAACCAAGTAGTTCAAGTAAAGGCCGTTCTTCGTCGTATTTTTTGTTGAAGAATGCTCCCCAGACCTTGTGCTGAGTTACCGGTGGTGACGATTATTGGATGGTGGTGGTGAAGACGTGCGAAATCGCACTGGCCAGCGTGACGCCTGTTAGTTGCCCGTCCATAAGAACAACAAGCAGTGCGTATTCGAATAAACGAATTCTCATCGTGCTTTACAAATGAGGCGGTAGACTCTTTTGGGCATGACGAGCATTTGCGCACCGTTTGATTCAAGAAGAGACGTGGCAGGATCAGTGATGTAAAAGGCGACTTCTCCGCGCTTGTCCTTGCACTCAGCAATCCTGAGAGACTCAGAGAAGAGTTGAGTTTTACCATGCCTGTTATACGGTACGGGTCATGTGGAAGAAAAGTAACTGCAATCGTACACAGAAGAAAAAAGATTTGGTTAAATTGAGCTTGTTCCAGGGCAGGTGATGACGGCCCAGTGTTCATAAAGAACTGGATCAGAAGGCTCATGATTAAGAATTGGATGTAAATCTTTGTTCTTGGTCTCAATATATTTCCTGGGGCCGCATCAGCGGTGTCATCTCGTCTATTGTCACGCTTGGATACGAATTTAGCGTCTACGGAATTTAGTAGGCGCTCTCCCCGCCGGCCCTGGGGGCATGATGGCGAACTCTCTTGAAGCGACCAATCTTTTGAAAACTGCTAGAAACCGAGTTTCTGGCTGGCCAGCGTGCGGTGTCCAGGCAGAGGCAGCACGAAGTACAGATCTGGCATGGTCTCCATAGCACCATATATTTTCTTCTTCTTCCTTCTGGCATGGCAACTCCTTGCTTGAGTGATGTCAGCGAAAATATCACCTTAGATTGCACGC
Organism: Ixodes ricinus; assembly: GCA_037355805.1. Taxonomy (NCBI): domain Eukaryota; kingdom Metazoa; phylum Arthropoda; class Arachnida; order Ixodida; family Ixodidae; genus Ixodes; species Ixodes ricinus. The sequence goes on along the minus strand of JAZHYW010006497.1, from coordinate 31,951 downwards.
TTGACGGCAATGACTCACGGCGATCATGATGACAACTTGATAAAACCGCGTTACGGTGGTCTGGATAATGCAAAGGTACATTAATTGTTTATTTGTTTTGGAGATTTATATTTGTCCTTTGTCCCCTTTGTTTCCCTTCTCCAGGGAGTATTATCGTCATTGATAGTTAAGCTTTCATCGGAGTTTAGATGGTGCCAATTTGTCGAGGGTATCACCTTCTTAAAGAAAATGATCCGGAGGATTGATCAAGATGTTGGTTAGAAATTAGTAAAAAGAAAATAACTTTATCATTATATCAAAACCCATTTGACCGAGAAGTAAAAATAGACAACAAACACATAAAGATCTCGTTACAGATTTTTCGGAGTTTTGTTCAATTTTTATTGCTGTTCAATGAAGATGAAGGACGTTGGTGTTTCGCTTGGTGAAACACACGTGTCGGCATCCTGGACAGCGTGCTTTGGCGGGCTTCCGCCATGATGACTTTTTGAGAACTTGACGAAATCAAATGCAGAGATTTGAGTTAGGAAATCATTTCCTCTATGACGACTTCGGAACGAGATGATGATGATATGGCTTCACATGCCACCGCGCCTTCAGCTACTTTGGTGACCTGCTCCGTACAAACAGCGTTTTTAAGAGCTTTGTCAAACGTCGATATTTTTTTGTTCCGACAGCAGCTAAGGTCTCATAGATTTCGCTCGAGGTTGACACCCGAAACACTTTTGATGACAAAGTTATACGGCACCGGGACATATGTATAGGATTTAAAAACACCCCGAGATGTCTGTCTTAACGGTGAAAATGGCTGCGGTCTAGGCTGATATAATAATATAATAACAGCTATAGGAAATCATCTCTGACAAGAAAAGGACTACTTGTAACTTATTATTCTTTCAAGTAATTTTTCACGGTTCATATTGACAGTAGTCTTGCTAATGTAATTTATTAAAAATACATCTCTAACGAAATACTCCTCATTAAAACGGATTATTATAGGGTTTGTTTCTAACGAACTACATATGTTACCTTCATAAAAGAGGAGCATAATGCGAGAAACACAGTCACATGTTCAGTCAATTCAATGGCATCAAAGACTCGATAATACAAAGTTATGAGTAAACTTGGAGCACGCCACAGAAGCGATCACAAGTAAAACAACCGCGTTGATTTCGTTCTCGTTTTTTTTTCCCTTTTTTGGTATGTTACGGTTTTCCTTTTATGTTTTTTTTTTTGCATTTTTAGAAAGCGGGCGAAACCTCGAGTGAACTATTATTTGAATGCAAGCGCCAGTGGAGTTCGTGCCAATTTCCGTAATAGCCTGTTCCCCTATGTTACCCATTGGGCGGTTGCACAAGTCTTGACTTGCATAGAAAGTATCAAAGTTAGAAAATAAGATATTTTATTTATGCTCCTCGCGTTTAGTCTAGGAACTGTTTAAATTTTCTTAGCCCCTTTTAATGACTGCCGTTCAGAACATCAATGAAAGCAATACCATATTGAAAAAGTAAAAGTAACAGATCGATTTTACTGGATTATGGGACTCTTCGCACTTCCAGTATAACCGGAATTCACCGAAATCACTGGAATTTACCAGAAGTTACCGGATTTGCCCGAATTCACCAGAAATTACCAGTAGTCACCGGATTTGCCAGGATTCACCAAAATTCGCTTCAAATTACCGTTTCCTTTTTCTTTTTCGGACGTCACCAGTAGGCGTTTAGGAAGCTAGGAGCCTGTGAGCCGTGATTGGTGTATGTTTACCAGACGCTGGAGGATTCGGTAACCAATAAATCGGTTAGTCCATATAGACTTGGAAGTTTCATGTCTTTACTTCACAACAGAACACTGTTCATTGTGAAATAAACTTTATTTCACAACAGAACATTCTAAACAGAACATTGGGCAATTCAATAAAAGAACAAAACAACGGATGAGAAAACAAATAGACTAAAATGTGAAGCCCGAAAAATTCAAAGGGCATGGCCTCACTCAAATTGAAGTCGGAGGGGCATCGTAGGCTTCTCCGCGATGGTAGTCCAGCAGGAAGACGATGGCTGCGAGTCCGACAATGAAGAAGCCTCAAGTATGGCGTCGCCTGGCCGCCGTTCTCCGCGGATCACCCCGCAACCACGAGCGTCATGTTCCCTTCCCGACCCAAGAACTCTGTCCGCCCGCCCTCCGAAAACTGTCCATCTCTCGCGCGTCGCATTCCGCGAACAGACTTTAGTAACTTGGCCTACTGATCGCGGCGGTTATTCTCTCGTCTAATGTTTGCCGAACCCGATATATGTGAAATAAAGTCGCTATTCATGCACCGGTCACCCCCCCCCTTTTTTTTTAAACGACAAACAAACATTTGTTTAAATTTAGATTAAACACCTTGCCTGTATACAACACAGCAGATCGGCCAGCAATTATTGGAGGCGAGGAAAAATAGAACATAAGATTATGAAGGAAAAAAAACGAAAAACAAAATTACTGGCAACTTTAGAGCGCTGGGCGTACACTTATGTTCGTGCTTCTTGATGCATTCCTTTGTGTTCGTATAAAATAATGGCGCACATTCATTGAATGCGGGGCGATAACATGCTCGTGACTCAGCATGCTCTGCGTTCCTAAGCTGTCGGAGACGATAAGAGGGAGAGAGAGAAAGAAGGGGTACTCCGAAGGCAAGAGGCAGCAGGCAGCTTCAACCCTGGTCGTAAGTGAAGACGAAACATCTCGTACAACACACTCGTGATTGGACCTAATAACCCGTAACACTGGCTGTAGTTCATTGCAGACTGAGACAAGGTATATAATGTTTCACGTGCCGTTGCATGCGCGCTGCCATCTTGGAATCACGCGACGCTGGCGACATTAGATGGCTTCAGCTCGTGTCTATGCGGAGCGCAAGTTCGTCTGGTTCTTGCACAGGAGTTGCGGTGATGTCAGAACGCCGACCTCTGATTGGCTGATTAAAAAAAATAGTGGGTAGACCTCGAGGCATCTAGCATTATGGTGTACCCGCTATCCTTTCAGTCAAAGCCAATCAGAGCTCGGTGGCGTTCTGACGTCACCGCAACTCCTGTGCAAGAAGCAGACGAACTTGCTACTCCGCATAGTTCTTTTCTCTGCGCCTTGGCGAATGCGTTGTATCCGTGTTTTCCACGGGAGGTCGGTGGCCGAGTAAGCTAGCGCACACCAGAGCCCTGTATTGAGAGAGTTTGGTCAATGGGAGGCGCGGGCAGAGCCAGGGCGTGCGCCAGACTCGGAAAGAGGGCTTGGCATGCTCTCTTGACCAACCAGAAGCCGAAAAGAATCCCCTAGCGGTGGTAGCGTGAAACAGTTCTGATCAAAGGTACAGTCGGCACGGAATGAAACGCGAACAACGAGCGCATGGTTTTCGACCCACGCTGAGTCACCTAGAGACGCAACACCGAAGGTTTGGATGCACTGAGCAAGAGTCTAACACATCGAAGGGGGAGCCATCTTCTTGCAGCTCCCATCTGGTTCAGGTGGTGCAGCATCTAGCAAAAACCCTGCATGTGCACTGTTCGCGTTTCATTCCGTGCCGACTGGACATGTTCGTGTATGGTTTTAATAAGCGCGTCAGAGTGAAGTGTAGTGACTCTTCATGGTTGAAAATAGGGTGCACGTGTTGTTTTGATCATGATCCCGCAGAAAGATTAAAGAAACGAATGCACCGCTCAACTCTGTTTTGCTCGGACAGTGTGTGACCGCTCCGACGGCAGATTCCCGGCCCTCGGCGCTTGGCGTACGGATTATGTCAATCGTTCCGTTAGTCGCAGTCTTCCACCATCGTTTTGGATGAGCGTGATTGAAACATCACGTGTACCATATTTTCAGTCAGCGAGAGTTACTCCGATGCAGTTATCAGGTTTGTTTCTCACGACCACCGCCAGAGTATTATTTCCGGCTTCTGGTTGGTCACATTCGAACTTCTGAAGGCGCCCTGGAACACGCCCAGCCCGCTTTCGGTCAATGGCGCCTCCTCATTTGTCTCCTATACTTCCCAACGAATGGCCAAACACTCTACATATACGGCTCTGGCGCACACCAGCTCGGAGCACGTGGAGCGAAAGTTCGCGCTGCAGAACCCAGGGATCCTGGGTTCAATGCCCACCGCTCGCTCGTTTCGATATGGACGAGCCTCGTACCGGTGTGCGGTCATTTATCACTACTGCGTGGTGCACGTTAAAGACCCCGGGTTAGCGGTTGTACTGCACTGGCTGAATTGCACATCTACAGCTCAGACGCCAGACACTAACTTCCGGCTGCATTAACATACACACGACATTATTATTAGTGTTTTCCGCCGCCTTTCAGCGCGTTTCTCGTCTTGCTCTGTAAACTTATTGTCCATATGCATGCTTATCTTTACTACCGATCTGTATGCCATCTTTATCTGCACAACTTGCACAATAAAATTTGTAGCTGTTTTTTTCTCAATATTTCGCCACTTTTATATGGGATACGTGTGAAGTGAGACAGGAATCAGCGTTACCACTAGCGTACGTCGATTACGTCGACTTATATAAGAAATCAGGGGGGTTCCAGAGCCAATTACTTACGACAGGTGTAGGGTTTCTTCAGTAATAGTGGAAATGCATTTGCAATATGTAACGCAAGGCATATTTATAATCGCGGATTTACGATCCTATATACTCTATACATGTTTTTTTTTTAATCTACATATTTTTACTTAAAATGTTGTAAAAGGTCACTAGCTATAATCCGGTCTATGCAGGAAAGTTATATGGCCAGAAGGACATACCATAGACGGGTAATCGTAACAAGAAGTCGGATAATTAACTAAATACTCTTTCGTAACATTTAGGTGGTAAAAAATAAACATATATTGGAATATGAAACTTGCGTCATCCACTTAATCAGTCAAATTTTAGATAGATTTGAAGCACGTGGCAAGCGCGGGGGCGCGCTAAAGTTTGAACTCGTGAAACAGGCGCAACGCTGGCGACTCGAAATCACGAATGCTACAATTGATAGCTGGAACCATTTGTTTATTATCACTAATTAAACGTATAATTCACAGACTTCAGTTAACGATGTGACTCATCGTGGCAATTAGCCCCCTCAATTATGTCCCCCTGGCCGTATAACTCAGCTCCATGAACCGGATTAGTGCAACTTTCCCCGGCCTTTACCCATTCTGCAATGCCGTTTAGTATCGCAGAGGTCAGAATATGGTTATAGTGAAATTGTAAGTGAACGTGATGTTAAAAACAAAACATTCAAATATACCTGCGCATTTCAGGGCAGTGACGTCACCGGCAGGTGGGATTGCGGTTGGAGGGGCCACCAGCGATTACTTCATGCGTAGGACTTGTCTAAGCTATTGGTCGAGCAGGCGGTCTAAAGACCAAAGTACCGAGCAGTAGTTTCGTGCTGTTGCGCGGCTGCCGGAGCCATAGCTTCCAAAGCATCCATTTAACACATCGAAAACATTCGCAATTAGTTGGGGAGAAGTTCTACAGTTCAAAGAGTGAACCCTTGCCTGCCACTGGCGTCCCTTTTTTAAATATTCCCAGGAGAAATTTTTAGTTTATAAAGACGGCTAGGACCAACACTGTAAATTCAATAAATTCTTGAAAAAAAAACGTTTTTTCGCCTTATACCTAAGTTCTTAGCTCAGCTATGTTTGTTGGCCTGGTTGGTGAATTTTGAGGCAAATTGGGGACCATCAAGGAAACGGTCGAGTGCCCCTTTAAGGGTACTATGGCGCTTTTTGCGTTGTCTGCAATTAATAGCAGCCCAAATATTAGGCCACAATAATTGAAAAGACAGTGAGTCTGCAGGCGAGCTGGTGATAGCTAATCATCTCATATAACACCTGAGACTGTGGTGGAAGAAATTGGAAACTTTTTAGAAGGAGGAACAGACACAGAAAGCTTGGACGTCCCTTTCTGTGTCTGTTCCTTCTACTAAAAAGTTTCCAATTACTTCACCACAGTCTCAGGTGTTATATGACATAATAATTGTTTTTGGGAAGTTATTGCATTTACAATTTTGGTCGTCACCGTGTTTTTTTTTTAACTGAAAGTTCCTACTTGCGAGAATAAATAAGTGACGTCAGCGATAGCAAGGGGTTCACTTCTTGGACTGTAGAATTTGTTCCCATCTAATTACAAGTGTTTTTCATGGTATCAAATGAGTGTTTTGGAAGCTCCCTCCAGCACGCACGCAGCAGAACGATACAAATGCTCGGCATATAGTTCATTTTTTAAACTGCCTGCTCGACTGGCAAGCCTGCCTGCCGCTGACATCACATCGCTGAAAAACGTGAGAATGTATATATCTGAATGTTTGTCTTCGCGTCAGTTTCATTTGCCGATTTCACTAATTATACTGAATGTTGCTATACTAAGTAGCACACTGCTAAAGGCAGCGAATTCAGAATATATAGCTAGTTGGGGTAGCTCGAAAAAATCGTCGGAGAACCCCTTTAAGCCCGCTTTCGACCTGCTTTTTTTTACTACGAACACATAGATTAGTCTCTTTGTTATTGTATTTTTCGGAAAACTGCTGTCAGTGAATACGGCTGTAGACACTGGAAATCCTCCTCCTGCGTTAGTTCAGGGTTTTCGGCCGCCGAGCCTGACCGAAGAATTAACATTTAGGGATGCATCCAGGCACGTAGCCAGGGGGGGGGGGGGGGAAGGGGGGGGGCAGGCTTTCTTCCCCTCCCCCCCCCCCGCAATCTTTCATTTTACTAAGGGTCTCCTCTCTCTCTCTCTCTCTCCCCCCCCCCCCCGAATCAAAATCCTGGCTACGTGCCTGGATGCATCATATTCATTAGGTGTTCGTTAAAAAAAGTCGGCAATTTAGCCTTGAAACTACTTAGTATTTCTGAATATGCTTCAGCACTACGATTTTATTGGCTGTGGTTCATAAGAAACAGATTTCTATCCCAATATTAAGGGAGAACGGTATAAAACTCCAACGCAGCCGCGAACACGCTGAACCCCAAACCATAAATTGAAATAAAGCAATAGGGGCAAGTGCGTTAGCGCCACCTATGTGCCAGTCAGGGAACTATTAAGAAGGCCTCCACCGTCGACGTGGTAACATGTGCGCCCTCTAGCGATGGAGAATGTAACCAATTACGGAATTATTGCGCAGTGTATAACAGATTTTACATCTCTTTCAGAGATGGCGCTGCTCACCTCCGCGTGAAATTCTGCGAGTTCAGTAATTCCAGTGCTTCTGTCTGTGGATCGTGGCTTCAAGCTAGTTCACGACAGATTCAGCAGGGAGTCATAAAACAATTCAGGACCTTATATATATATATATGTATATATATATAAAGTCAAAGTTGCTTACTGTCGGAGTTATTAATACGAAGTTTATTACGACATTTCGAGCGGGGACCGCTCTTCATCAGGTAACGAGTGTACAGCCCGTGATTGTTTATGTATATATATATATATATATACATTAAACTCCTAGCATAGCAACTCCGAAAGTACGGATCTTTGACTTATTACATTTTCCCGGTCCATTGTTCTTTCTCAATCTACTTTGCCTCACCTATACAGCGGCGTGGACTTTTCATTTTCCCGGGGAGGGGGGGGGGGGCGGGCTCAGTTCTCCGGGGGGGCGCTGCGCGTTACCTTCTCGCCAGAACTGGAGATTGAAGCTAACGAAAGCACGCTGGAATTCCATTTCCCATGTATCTTGTCAATAAAGGCAACGTGGGCGTTATTTCGTGTACATGCCGCTACTAGAAGCTGGTTGCATGGCACGTAAACAGCGTCTCTCACACACACACACACACATTTATATATATATATATATATATATATATATATATATATATATATATATATATATATATATATATATATATATATATATATATATAATTCAACAGATGCATCGAGTCAAAAGGCCCGATATCGGTCAAAAGGTCCAACGAGTCAAAAGATCCACCAACTTAAGAACTTCAGGGGGGTCAAGAGATCTAGCGAGTCAAGAGATCCATTATGTCCAGACATCCAATATCGCTCAAGAGGTTCAACGAGTAAAACAATTTAAGTTCGGTCAAGATCTGTAACAAGTCAAGAAATGGTCCATCGAGCCAAGAGATCCAATATGGGTCAAGGTATCCACGAGCCAACCGATTCATCGAGTGAAATGATCCAATATCGGTCAAGTGCTCTAACCAATAAAAAGAACCCTCAAGATGTCCATCATGGGTCGAACGATTCGAGTCATGGGATGCATCGATTCAAGAGATTTAATAGTGGTCAAGAGGACAAATGAGTCAAGAAATTCAACTTCGGTGAAGAGATCCAGTGATTCGAGAGAGTCATCGAGTCAAGAAATCCAATATGGGTTAAGATGTCCAACGAGTCAAAAGGTCCAACGAGTCAAGATGTCCATAGTGGGCCAAAGGCAGATTCGGGCTGTCTGACACAAGTTCAGTGTCAGATAAAGGGAATGAGTCAGACAATTAGTGTCCCCTAGGGAACTTCCTTGTTCAACGCGATTGATCTAAGAAATTGCTTCGAGCTCTCAATTGCGGCTTTTGCATTCAAACTATAAAAAAATTTAAGTTGATTTAAAGGTTGAATATTGCTGTGGGGATACTGCGGGTATTTCATCTGTTCTGCAAGTCTCGAGACGCATCGTGGTTAGACGTGTTACGAACATTCATTGGGTCCAGAGGATTGCGCGAGGATCATTGAAAAGTATTTTAGGGAAGGTAAAAATAGACAGCTAATTTGGAGGGGACAAGTATTTGAGGAGTCAATATCAGATCCCCTGCCTCGTGAATCTCTTGATATGACTCAAGAGATCCAACGAGTTCAACGACTTCAGGAGTTCAACGAGGCGAGAGGTCCACGGGTCAAGTAAAACGACTCAAGATTTCCAACGACTCATGAGGTCCATGCGAAAATGTTCCAAAAGCCGGGATTCATTATTAAAAAACAAATACTTCCGACTTATAGAACAGTATCAACAATTTAGACGTTTCGTCTCCTATGCGGGAGACATCATCAGTGCAGCCTAAAAACAACCCGATTATAGCTACCAGCAACCAAACGCTTGCTTTGTATGGTAGCTAGTCGGGTTGTTCTAGGCTGCACTGATGATGTCTCCCGTATAGGAGACGAAACGTCTACCAATAAATTGTTGATATTGTTATATAAGTCGAAGGTATTTGTTTTTTAATCATGAGGTCCAATAGTGAATATCTTGAAACGTTGAAACAAGAGTCAAGAAATTCAATGTAAGCTAAATGGGTGAATGAATCAAGAGGTCTAGACAGTAAAAAGATCCAAGGAGTGAAAAGGTCCGATATTCGACCTCCTAACTCGTTTGTTATTTTGACACGTACGGATAAAAGTTTATAGTTGCAATGTCAGTCAAAAGGGCCAATGAGTCAAGAAGTCCATCAGTCAAGTGACCCAAGAGGTCTAATGAGTCATGAAATTCAACGAATCATAAGGTCAAACAATCTATCTCCTTGCTCGTTATATCTTTTGACACGTATTGACAAATGCCTAGGGCTTCAATGTGAGTCAAAATGGTCAATGAGTCAAGAGGTCCACCAGTCAAGGGACCCAAAAAATCTAACGAGTCAGAAGGTCCAAAATTCGATCTCCTAGTTGTTGTTGTATAATTTGACACGTAGGGACAAAAGTTCAGATATCCAATGTAAGTCAAAAAGTTCAACAGGGCTTCTCAAGGCGCTCTACAACTTTCCAATTGACACATCGGATCTTAAATAATACTTTGAAAGTGAGCACATTATAGCCGCAGACAGATTAAGAACTCAGTAGATGCTCCGCCTCATGCGTGAGTTTTCAGACTGTGACAACACTTCGTCGCACGAACAAAGCCAAAGCACGGCGGAAGGCAACGAGCACGTGCTGGAGGCCAAGCTTCTACTTGGTTCCTAAACTGTCAACGACTTTGGTCTTCAATATTTATTCAATTACGCCTACTAAAAATGGCGACTTTTTGCAAAACGCCTGTTAATAAGATAGCTTGTTTCACCCGAAGAGAGCGCTTCTTCATTTATTGCTTGGTGCGTGTTGTATCAGATACTCGCATACTCAACTTATTCCGTATTTTTTTTTTTTTTTTGTTTAGTTGTGTGCACAGTAGCGAAGGATCGGCAATGGTTTATTTAGCCTCCGTCCTCAACATAACGAGAAACATCTAAGGTTGAGGCACGTAAACGGCCATCTTGAATTAGCCAGGACATCCGTCAATTCGCTTATATGGATTTTAATTTAAAGGAAGAGGCTTACCAACCCATCGCTTAGTTAGCATTATAGTAGCCTGCCTGGAAATTTTCGTCGTGAAGGCCTGGCTAAATTAGATACATGCATTCCCAGAGCAAAATCGGGCACAGCTTATTTTTTAAATGAATTGACGTGACAGTACAAAAATGCAAGGTACTGCTTTATAATATTCTAATTTAGACTTGATTTTAAATAAAACTTATATATGTGAAAGACATTGTTTTAGAGCGCAGCTCTTAGTCGCCCGTTCCCGGCTTGAGCGGCGTCGCCGTTGGCGTCGCCGTCGGCGTAACCGTGCTGTGCATTATCGGAAATGTCCCATAATGCACCGCGCGGAAAGGAGGAGGACGAGGGGAGGAGGGCGAGGGAAGGGGGAGGAGGAGGGGGAAGAGGAGAAGTGAAGAGGAAGGAGGAGGGTGAGGAAGAGGAGAAGGGAGGAGGAGGAGAGGAGGAAGTGAAAGAGGAGGAGGAGGGAGGAGGAGGAAGTGAAAGAGGAGGAGGAGGAGGAGGAGGAAGAGGAGGGAGGGGACGAGGAGTAGCAGGGAGGATGAGGAGGTGAGGAGGAAGGATGAGAGGTATACCCTCGCCTCAGTACCTTTCCCTCCTCCTCCTCAAGAGCTGCGCTCTAATTCCGCGTTGCAGGGTGTTGTAAACGTCTTTCATTTTTTAAACCCACTGCATATTGAAAAAATATGAGCAAGGGCCCAGGACATAACAATAAGATTTTTATTTTTGTTTGGGTAATAATTTTATCGTGTCCAACAGTAACATTCGTGCATGTGTACTATACAAAAATCGTAACATAAGCGAGCAAGAGTTTATTCTTTGTTGGATTATTCAGGACAATTCACATGCACAAAAACACATTCTGCACAAGAAACAAAAATGAAAAGGCTCAGGTTATGCAAAGAAATATGTGTTCGTGTGTGACTGAAAAACGCTTTCCTTCTTTATTGTGTAGCTAATCCGGTGCTTGTGCGACGAAATAATCATTTCGCAGTACAAATGCACAGGTGTTCCTGATCGGCGCACACAATAAAAGCTCTATGAAGGCAAAGAGGATAATATTTCCGTTTTAATAATGTAACCCCTTCTGAATTAAAAATAATTTGTTTTTCAATTGAAATCAACTGTTTCTGTATCTGTAATTGTCGAATTGCTTCTGTATTTGACGACTGATTCTTGTGCAAATGTATCCTCACCCCCCCCCCCCTCCCCTGCAATAATGCCTCTTGGCGCTGCGGGGTAACATGTAATAAATAAATAAATAAACTACAGTGATTCATATGCAATTGTGTTTAGTGTTTTCCAAAATAATTGTAGTATTGACATAGTTGATAAAGATAAATTCCATTATAATGCAATTAATGAAAAGGTGCAGGCAAGTTGGACAAGTTTGGACAATAATAATCCTTGGGGAATGAGAGAAAAGGAAGACAATGGGCAAACACTAATCTCCAAACACTAGGTGTCTGGTCCTAGAATGTCCACGTAGCCCATTCACGGCCAAGCGACGGGTTGTAAGTATTTTATTTAAATAAGAAATACAAAAAAAAACATTACTTGTTACGTTTTGACAAATTCAAGATCGCCGCAATGCACGCGTACCTAAGATCGCGTGCCTAAGATGTTGAGCTTACAAATTCGCTCAATATCGTTCAAGTTTATTTTACCAACACCATAAAACAGGTTCGTATTGCAGTGACTATAACAGACTGTAGAGGTACTAGAGAACGATCCTTTTGACTGTCCTCGATCTAAATATTGAACCCTCACAAATTTTGGATAGGCTTTGATACCCTCAATTGCAAAAGTCGTCGAACATCCCGCGCAGGAATGCACAACGAGAACAGCAGTGGTATATGCACTTTCACGAAGTGGGACGAAGTCACAAAGGATAGCGATACCGGACGCAGCAATGGCACATGCACAGGACACCTGTTTTTGAAAGCGCATTCATAGTTCACCAACGTATTGCGCCTGAAATCTGTCGCCAGCTAAAACAGTGGATTTTTTCTCTCGTGATATAACCGAACAGAAATCCGCCCAACGCCATGTAAAACGAACGCTACGTCGAGAGCACACTTTTTTATTTCCTAATTTATTTTTATTAATACCCCAGCCAGCACACGGCGTTGGGCTAATATTCGAAGAGCATTGGCAAAAAAAATTCCGATGATGGTCCACTTTAGCCAATCTGCTCCCAATATTGTATATGCCATTATATTGGCGGCTCCAACGAAATCGACGCCGCGTAGCGGCAACGCCGAGAAGCTCAGAGAGGAGGTCGTTTCGACTCTGTCGTCTGCTATCGCTGCTTGGTTCTCGTATAGGCAACATAGAAACAAACATCGTTCCCAGTAATTATTTTTATGCTTCCGCCATGTCATTCCTATGGACTGACTAGAAGGTTTCTACCGTCGTAAAATCGCTTTGCTTTTATATTTAGCACCAATTTCACGCTGCAGTGCAAGAAATGTATGGTGGTCCGCGTGCTGAACGACGAAAACGACCTCCTTTCGTCCACCATTTTGCCTGGCCAGCGCGCCACCTATAGTTCGCTCGAGTCGCGACTCGCGAATAGAATCTTCAGTGATGGTCCATGTGTGTGTGTATGTGTGTGTTTGTGTGTGTGTGTGGGGGGGGGGGGGTGCTGACATTGATGACATTTAAAGAATACCAATTTATTGTTTGAGGATGACATTATATAAGTAATATACATGCGACAGGATGGATGGTTGCACGGGTGGCGCCAAGGTATCTATATGATTCTGATAATTCAACGGGGACGTTAGTCATCGTGTGTCACTATCTAGTTGAAAGCTTTCTCGACTTGTCAGTATTGCCGCTCGTTGTCGGAGTGTTTTACCCCCAATATTATGCTACAAATTTACCGACTACTGTCATTTTGTGTGGGCTACAACGACAAATCTTCAAATTTTATTAGTACGCTATATTGCGGATCATCATATTCGCGACTCTAGTAAAACGAACGACACCTAGCGGGAAAACACTGAACTGGCCGGACCAGGTCCTTTCGCGATTTCTGCTCGTCTCTTCTGGCTTCCGTGTTTGCATGTTGTCGGTGGATTGCGCGACAGAACAGTTCTACCGGTGTCTGTGTCGTAACCGTAGTATCGCCTTGTGACCCAGGTTGCTCTGCACGCGACCTATGGAACCGCGTGAGCCAGACATTCTGCGTTTCTCAACGTTCATCAGCACAGTGGAAGGACAGTGGGCAGTCCTTTCCTCGTTTCCTCGAAGAAAGTCAAGCCTCTGGAAGCTCGCTTACCCCAACACATCGCCGCAGGTTCGAAACGTGGAGAATAAAAAGCGGGGCGAACCATTTGGAGTCCAATTCCCGCTCGCTGATGCCCCAGCGTTGTGCGTTGAGCTGGCACATGGCACGGCACGACCTGGATTCGACCGCCATATTTGCCCGATAGTGGCGTCCCCTATAGGTCGCTGGAGTCGCGAATACGGACCAAACAGAACCTTTGTTTACAAAATTGAGAATACCTCCTGTTGAGAGCATGTGCGAATACCGTTTACTTTATGCCATTCGTTTCTCATTTGAGGCATTTGAAAATTTGTTTGTGCATTATTTTAGTACTTACAATGAACGAAGGTAATGTTAACACACACCGCACAGAGACATATGTGCTTCCTCCATCTCGCACAAACTACAACTTTCACTCACTACATAATAATGTACTATAGGGTCATTAAACAAGTATATCACCAAAAAAAACATAAACATACACACGTTAAATAAAAAATACCTCCGCTTGTACTGTGTGTATATTCGCGTAGTGGTATTTTAAATAACATGTTTTTTTATGTAACATGTGTTCTTGAGAGTGAAAGCTGCTGCCAATGTAAAGGGATCACAAACCTAGTCAAGCTGTTTTTTAACATCTTTTTATCTGGCGATTCCCCTAGTTTTCTGAAAATTAAATATATGATTTGATTTGTGCAAGAGGGTTGCGACGGCGGTGATAGGACGTGACTTTACATTAGAGCTGAATGACATTAGTCAACCGTTGCACCAATGCTGTGCATTTTTCTCATGGTTCCCGATTTGCCTCAAAATTGTGTAGACACGCCAGCAAACCTCGTTGAACTATATTAGCCCAAATAGTAGGATAAAACAAAATTGGTTCGCGCATTCCCTAATCTTTAAATTTTGGTCCTAGCTGGATTTTTCTTTTTTAACTGAACGTTTTTGATTGTGGCAATAAAAAAGTGGCGTTAGTGGCAGGCAGGCTTTGATTCTTTATACTCAATATAAGTTATTAGTTATTACCAACTGATTACAAAGAGGTTTATGGTGTTATATGAATTAAATGCATGCTTTCGAAGCTCCCCAGATCTCCCGCAGACGCACGGAACAAATGCGCGGCATACTCTGATTTCTGGACAGACTGCTCAACCTGCGAGCCTGCCTGCCAGTGATATTATGACTCTAAAAATCTCGGGTATATGTGAACGTCGGCACTTGCCCCACCTTTATTTGCCGATTTAACATCAACTATTTTGAAGTTAACGATAATAGATAATATTCCGGGAGGAGAAAAGGCTGGGTAATTAGAAAATGTGAATAGCTTGTGTAGCTAAAAGGATTGCCTGAGTACCCCTTGAAGTTGTTGTGGAGGGCTGACTGGTCACAAATGTTTGTAACTGAACGATAAATAACGTAATAATCTGTAAACATACGGATATGGCAAGATCCATGCAGCGGTGAGTTGTTTATTTATATAAAAAAGAAGACCAAGGTCAGACCCTTGGGGAAATTTGAGAGTACCGTTGGCAAGATCAGAGGAGTGGTCTTAACAAGGACAGCTAGGGAGCGATTATTAAGGAACACAGATATCACGACTAGTCTACACCTTCCGCGCTCAAATGAAAGCGCGCAAACAATTGTGCAAGGGGTCGAACAAAATACTCAGGAAAGCTAGTAAAGAAGCTCTTGGCTGGGGTTTTTCAGCTCTAACTTTGCACCTCCGGATGACGGCTTCTGCCCCAGCGATCTCCATAGGGTGCGGATTGAGGTCCCGCCTTCCCAACTTTTCGCCAACAGTTCCAATGCCGGCAAGAAAACACAGTCGGAACAGCAGTAACGGAAGGCTCCTATGACAACTACAAAAAAGTAACGTGGTACGCCTAATTAAGGCAAAAAAACCCACCAAGATGAAGGGAATTTTTGTGCGAATATACTATATATACATATATACAAGGTGTTCCACGAAAGGTGGACAAATTCGATATCGCGAAAACTACGCGTCACAACAAAAAAATACTTGTGTCGTTTTAGTCGTGGGCCAGGGGCCTATTTAGGAAAATTAATAAAGTCCGGGATAATTAGATTGTTAATTATTTTTGCGTAATTAACATTTTTAATATTGTGTTTACGGGCATGGTTTCAATCAGAAAATTGCTCAGCATCATCGAAAAACACTGAATCAACAAATTGCGGAACGATATGGAAGGCACGCGCAACATTTTACCGCTTTCTGAAAAACCGCGCCAACTCGACGGGCTTTTAAGTTTCGGTTTGCTATCGGAGCGCATATCGACCCCGACGGCACCGCGCCCCCGTGGAGAAATAGCGAAACCAGCCTCTGCTGCGTTGCGCGAGGACAGCGCAGCAGAGGTTGGTTGCACTATTTCTCCACGAAGGCGCGGTGCCGTCGGGGTCGAGATGCGCTGCGATTGCAAACCGAAACTTAAAAACCCGTCGAATTGGCGCGGTATTTCAGCAAGCCGTAAAATGCTTCGCGTGCCTTCTATCGTTCTGCAATTTGTTGGTGTAGTGTTCTTCGATGATGCTGAGCAATTTTCTAATTGAAACCATGCTTTTAAAGACAATATTAAAAAAGTTAATTACGCAAAAATAAATAATAATCTAATTATTGCGGACTTTAATAATTTTTCTTAATAGGCCCCTGACAGAGGACCAAAACGACAGAAGTTTTTTTTTCGTTGCGACGCGTAGTTTTCGCAATATCGAATTTGTCCACCTTTCGTATATATATATATATATTTCGTATATATATATATATATATATATATATATATATATATATATATATATATTCTTAGATGGATAATGGAAGGTTGCTTTTAATGTATAACCGAGTGGGTTGAGGACCAGGTTCCAACTGATTCGGCCAGCATGCGCCGCGTGTGTCGATGACGATCACGGTGGTTGTGAATGAAGACGATGACGAAGTATGAACGTCAATCTTCTTAACAATATATATATATATATATATATATATATATATATATATATATATATATATATGTATGTACTGATGGTGACACCGGCCACGCAGAAAACGCCAACTTCTCGAAAAATAAATGATTTTGTTTTTGCTTTTTATTTTTCTGGGGGGGGGGGGTATAGGGGTATCACAGGGGTATCACAGAGCTGCGATTGGTGGGTAGTACTTTTTGAGTCTGCCGACGTGAACGGTGTCACGGTAACGATGGCGGTGGTCCACGGGAACCTCAAGAGCTTCTATGACGTAGTTCACTGGGGATGTTTGGGATATCACCCGATAAGGTCCGTCATATTTATACAGGAGCTTTTCAGAGAGGCCTACTTGGCGTTTTGGGATCCAGAGCCACACTAAGTCTCCGGGATTAAATCTGTTCGGCTGATGACGAGAATCATATCGGCGCTTTTGTTCAGCCTGGGAGTTGATGGTTCGCAGACGCGCGATTTGCCGGCACTCTTCTGCATAGGAAGCCATTTCTGAAAGTGTCTGATTTTCAGTTGCGTCTGAACGGTATGGTAAGATTGCGTCCAGGGTAACAGAGGCTTCCCTGCCGAACAAGAGGAAAAATGGTGAAAAGTTGGTGGTGGCTTGGATGCTAGTATTGTAGGCGAAAGTTATGAATGGCAGAACCTTGTCCCAATTGGTTTGGTTGGCGTCGGTATACATGGCGAGCATGTCAAGAAGGGTTCTATTGAGTCTTTCAGTTAACCCGTTTGTCTGTGGATGATATGCAGTGGTTGTAGAATGAATGGTATTGCAAGCTGCGAGAAGTCCTTGAACTAGAGCGGAAAGAAATACCCGACCGCGGTCGCTGAGCAGTGTGTGTGGTGCGCCATGGCGGAGCACTATATTGGTTAGAAAGAAGGTTGCCACATCTTCTGCGGTCGCAGTTGGGAGGGCGGATGTCTCAGCATATCGGGTGAGATGGTCGATTGCAACTACAACCCAGCGATTTCCAGAAGATGAAGTGTGCAAAGGTCCGATCAGGTCATTTCCAACTCGTTCGAAGGGTCGCGAGGGACAAGGTAACGGCTGTAATAGTCCAGATGGCGCTTGCGTGGGACGCTTTCGTCTTTGGCACTCAGCGCATGCTTGCACGTAGCGCTGCACGCTGCGATAGAGTCCGGGCCAGAAGTATCGCTGGGAGATTCGAGTGTAGGTTTTTGCGAAGCCGGCATGGCCGCATGTTGCGTCTGAATGCATGGAATTCAGTACTTCGCCGCGAAGGTGTTGGGGGATGTAAAGTAACCAACGTTGGCCATGAGGCAGGTAACTGCGTCGGTATACAAGACTGTCCCGTAGACAAAAATGCCGAACTTTTCTTGAAAACGCGCGATCCGTAGATATTTGAGATCCGTTCAGGTGATTGATAATTTGAGTGATACGGGGATCTGACGCTTGATCGCGGGCCATATTTGTTAGGCTTAACGATTGAAGACAAAGAGGATCCTCGTCAAATAAGGTGTTTGGTGACTCTTCGGGAAGAGGGCAACAGGATAAGCCGTCCGCGTCACCATGATTCTTGCCGGACTTGTAGCGAACTGTGTAGTCGAACTCTTGGAGACGTAGCGTCCACCGCCCAAGACGGCCAGATGGGTCTTTCAGTGACGCTAGCCAACAAAGAGCATGGTGATCGGTGACCACGACAAAATGGCGGCCGTACAAGTATGGTCTAAATTTCCCGATGGCCCACACGATGGCAAGACCTTCATTCTCTGTTGTGGAGTAGTTTCTTTCTGCTTTTGTGAGCGTACGGCTGGCGTATGCAACGACGTAGCTGGTGTATCCTTCTTTCTCTTGAGTGAGAACAGCTCCCAAACCGAATCCACTAGCGTCGGTGTGGAGCTCTATGGGTGCGGAACTATCGAAGTGGCGTAGTATGGGGTCAGAAGTTAATAAATGCTTTAGTTTGTCGAAAGATTGCTCGCACTCTGAAGACCAGCTAAAGGTAGTGTTCTTGTTAAGGAGGCAGTAAAGGGGTTCGGCGAGGCAGGCAAATCCGCGAACAAACCTCCGAAAATATGAACAAAGTCCTAGAAAGCTACGAACGTCTTTAACACTTTGTGGATGTGGGAAATGTGAGACTGCTCGGATTTTATCCGGATCTGGTTGGATTCCTTCCTTGGAGACGATGTGACCAAGAACTCGAATGGATCTGCTCGCAAAGCGGCATTTCTTCGTGTTTAGTTGTAATCCCGCTTTAGACAGAGCTGAAAGAATGTTATCTAGACGGCGGAGGTGTTCTTCAAACGTTTGAGAAAATACTACGACATCATCTAGATAGCACAAACAAACTTTCCATTTTAGTCCACGAAGTACATTATCCATCATGCGCTCGAAGGTAGCGGGAGCATTGCATAATCCGAAAGGCATGACATTATATTCAAACAATCCGTCTGGCGTAGAAAATGCTGTTTTATCTTTGGAAGATTCGGCCATGGGAACCTGCCAGTACCCGGATCGAAGGTCGATGGAGGAAAAGTAGTTCGAGCCCTGAAGACAGTCCAATGCATCGTCGATACGCGGCATTGGATAGACATATCTTTCTTTGTTATTTTGTTTAGGCGACGAAAATCTATACAGAAACGGACTGTGCCATCTTTTTTTTTACTAACACCACTGGCGAAGCCCATGGGCTACAAGAGGGACGTATAACATTTTTCTCAAGCATTTCATTTACCTGCTCATCAATTAAATTTCGTTCAGCTAAAGACACCCTGTAAGGTCGTTGCCGTAGAGGGAGAGAGTCACCAACATTTATGTTGTGCTCTGTAGATGTCACGCGACCGAGTGAAGGGGAATTAACATCAAAACACTGTGCGTAGTGTTGGAGTAGAGCCAACAGGCTTTCTTTCTTTGATACCTCGAGATTAGCATCGAGCGAGTCAGCGAGGAGAGGGTGAAGAGACTGACCAGGAGATCGGCACGTGATTTGAGTGGGGTTAGGGCTCGGCGTATCGAAGAACATAAGCTCACATTCGTCATATACTGAGGCTATTCCTACGGTGGAGCCTTGAGGGAGAAACGAAGAGGTAGAAGATGGGTTAGTCCCAACAAGAGAAGCAAACCCGTTGACGAACGTCGTTACACAATGCGGTACCACGATACCACTTTTGAGAAAGTTTGCTTGCGACGGACTAATGAGGGCAGTACAATTAACACAGTCGGGAGATGTGACACCCATTATGACGGAGGAGCATGGGGGGATTACGGTATCCTCAGAAAGGGAGAGTTTTGCATCTGGAGGGGGCTCACAAACATCGGATGGACCTACTTCAGATAGCTCAACCTCGCCATACGAGCAATCTATACACGCATCAGCAAGGGTCAAAAAATCCCATCCAAGTATAATTTCGTGTGAACAGGCAGGAAGCACGACGAGTTCAACCACATGAATTATCTGATCTATACAAATACGCGCAGTACATTTTGCCGTCGGAATTAAATTCTGCTTACCAGCTGTAAGAAGCGTATATCCCGAAAATGGTGTTGTCACTTTCCGTAGCCGTCGACAGAGATCAGACCGTACTACTGAAACTGCAGCTCCTGTGTCTACCAACGCCTTGATCGGTACACCGTAAACTCCTCCCAGGTGGTGAGCACGGCCTCGTGGTTCTTGAACCAGAGGTTAGCAACGTCCGAAAGGTAGAAGACAGCGTTGCTTAACTTGGCAGCTGGATCCCATTTGTTGTGTCGACTGGCTCGGTCGTAGGAGTCTAACCAGTCCTCTACGTCATCGTCGCCCGCACCAAAGAATCATTTCGGGTCGCGTTGCCGGAGTGCTCCAGCGCACACGACGGTTGCGGGGGTGTCGGGTGGTTGGTCGGAGGTGGAATTGCCGACGGAGGTCGTTGAACCGGTCGGCATGCTAGTTGTCAGGACGCGGTTGCGGAGTTCCAGGGTGGTATCTGGTTACCGGAGCCGAAGATGCTTGAGGTCGTGGAAAGCCTGCACCTCCACCACTTCTTAGATGAATAATGGAAGGTTGCTTTTATTGTATAACCGAGTGGGTTGAGGACCAGGTTCCAACTGATTCGGCCAGCATGTGCCGCGTGTGTCGATGACGATCACGGTGGTTGTGAATGAAGACGATGACGAAGTATGAACGTCAATCTTCTTAACAATATATATATATATATATATATATATATATATATGTATGTATGTATGTACTGATGGTGACACCGGCCACGCAGAAAACGCTAACTTCTCGAAAAATAAATGATTTTGTTTTTGCTTTTTTATTTTTCTGGGGGGGGGGGGGGGGGGCTACGTCGCAAAGTTGTGCCGGTACCTGCTTTGGTGAGCGGAATACTTTCCGAGTAGCAACGAGAGAAGTCAACGGTTGTGTCGCCGTCGAAGTGATCACATTTTCCTCTTGGTCAATCGAATGGGCCTAGCACCTGCAGTGTCGATACCGAGGAAGCTTCGTAGCGCCGATGGCTTCTCTTCGTCTGTTAGCTGTTCGCCCCGGGCCCCGATAGAACCTACATGGCAAAATTGCGGCGACGTGAGCAATTCTTCGCAGCGGTTTCTGAGGGAAGGCGTGAAAATGCTGCGGTCAGCACTATCGATGCGATATATACTGTGCGAGATGCTCGAATGACGCAACCAGCGTAATGCCTCACCGGACTCCCAAATCTGCTTCTCTGCAGGATTGAATTTACAAATTTTAGGCAGTAGTTATTCCTCTGTGAAACTGGCAGCCTTCCCAAGGCTCGTTGCCACAGTCAGTAGGGTGGGGTGGTATGTCACGTAAGCCAGGATTCCCTTATCTTCTTACTTTGACACGTGAAGGCGTCGTGGGAAGGATCGGTACGTAGCCGCGTAATATTGTATCAGCTTTTTTTGCTCCGGGCTCTGTCCTAGCGCTGGTGTACACGAGGACCGTGTTGCGTTGAAAAAACAGAATATCGTTTTGCTTCTCTTTAATAGGGGGAATTTGTGTATAATTGAGAAGCGTTTATTATTGAACTGTATGTACTGCGAATCGGTGTATAATGCCTATGTTATGTATATTGAATAATTATACAACTTTGTCTATAACTTTCATGTCCTTTAAACTTGAGATCGCGTTTTATGTTAGAGGCGTTACACCAGGAAATGCCTATGTTATTACTTAATTGAAGATAACCATAAAGGCCGCGATATGCAAACGAGAATATGTTCATCCGTGCTTGAAAATTGTTTTGAATAATAATATGCACAAGTAGGCACGGTGCACTCGCACTAGGAGTCGGCGCCAAAGGCCCAAACTCTACGCAGGCAAAGATGATAACGTTTCAGTTTTCATACGGTTGCCCTTTCTTTTTAAATTTCAAAAAACTTTAAAGAAAGCTTTCATGAAATCGTTGTTTAATTTTTCAAACAAACGAAGAATAAATATATGTAAGTAAAACATCAGTCATGTGCCATCATGTAACTTGATTGCTGAAGAAACGATAGTATTGACATATTTTCCCAACTATATACCGTGCCCGGTGTATAATCCGCTAAGCCAAATTTCGGTTTAAGAAAATTTTTTTTCTTTTCAACCAGCATTCTGTTTGTATGTGGGGCCATGCGACCAAATGAAATACATGTTGTTAACAAAAAACGCTCCGCGGCACAAAAAGAAAAGTAATACTGCGTAACAATGAAAGAAGCACAAAATTAGCAACAACATAAAATAAAGCAGCACATTAGGGCATGAAACATAGGCACTCATAACCAGGTCTACTCATGCAACATTGAAACAAAAGTACGAAAGTTTTACAACGGTCAGGCTATGATATCTACAACTCAGATGTTTGACACCAATTTTTTAGCTTTCTTTTCAATTCCCTAGTGGATGTCACATTCATAAGGAACTCTGGAAGCTCGTTAAATAAAGAAGGAATGTAATGATTTCTATGTTTCTTTCCATCCAGTGTGTATATTTTCGGAATGACGTATCTTTCAGTTCGTCTCAAATTTCTATTTTTATTTACGGCAGTTTTATAGAAAGTACTGAAATAGTTATTTGTTATTGCTACGTATGCAAAAAAGCTTTTAAAAAAACAAAATGCCAAACTCTTTAGCTTTCTCTTGAGTTTCCAATACTTGCTATGAAGTTCCATATGATATGTTGTTTAGCATGTGTTTTAGTATCCTATCTATCGCTCTTGCTTTATATTCTGAACAATGACCGTACAGTGTAATACCGTACCGTAATGCAGCTTCCGCCAAAAATTTGAACACAAGTAATCTTATCTTCAAGGTGCACATACCTTTGAGTTTATACAAATACGCAGATATGACTCGTAGTTTTTTTACAACAGATTCCACCTGCGCATTCTACAGCATGTGTTCGTCAACAAAGACGTCTAAATATTGAACTGAACTATCGGCTTACAGTTACAATCCAATCCAAACACTGTACCGAGTGCAAGAAAATGTTTGGAGATATTACAATCTGTTTGTGCGGATTTCGAAAACACATCAGTTTTGTTTTTGCAACATTCACAGAAATACAATTCGCAGCAAACCATATAATTACCATATCAATGTCTCTCTGAAAAACAGAAACATGACGGATTAACATAGTCCGTCATGACGATTCTCCTGTGCAAAGTCTGCACCAGGAGCGTCGTCTTAACACAAAAAATGTCAAAGAAAGCACACCTCGAAAAGTACTGCTTTATTAGCGCACAATCTTAAATAGGCAACTTCAATCTGGGACCCTGGCATCGCCCTTACATGTGCAGTAGAATCCATCCGAAATCACTCCGCTCGTTTTATACTTTCTGACTATCACCAAACAGCTGGCATTACACCTGTAGTAAAAACAAGTTACAGCAACAGCAAGGAAGAAAAGTAGGTTTACCGACAGACCAGCATACCCCGTGGCGTATTCCACCAACCTGATGCTCGGTTCAGTTACGCACATCTGGACAAAGTGGGCCCCACTACCATCTTCAGAAGGGTCTCGGTACACACGCACACGTGTCTCCAGGCTAATTCATTGAAACTGGACCAGAATTGGCCATCTCTAATATTCACAATTGTTCGAGCCGTCTACAACAGTGGTTTCACACTTATTTGAGTGTGGGGGCCAGATAGCCCACACGTAAAAGGTCGAGGGCCAACGTAAGACGGAGGGGGGTAAAAATTTTAGAAAGAAAAGGCCTCGTGCTCCATGCTTTTTGTAAACTCACAATGTTGCCACTGGTATCTTTATATTTGATTTGACAATAATTAAAATGACACCGCCCAGCCAACGTGCTGGCATTTTTAATAGCACAAGAGTGCAAGTACACTGCCGTTCCTGTTGCTCAATTTACTAAGGAATTAACCATGCTCATCATTTATTTAAAAAAACAATCAGTTAATTTGACAGTTTTTGCTTTCCTGACGTTTTGCTTTCCTGACAACGTTTCAATCGATCGATCGAAGCCTGCCTACCAAGAATGTCCTCTGCCCCCTCATCGCCGGACTTCACATCACTACAACCAAGAACTAAGATAGTAAACAAAAAAGTTTGTTCCAAGAAACGTCACAAATTTCAACTCTCGCCCCCCGACTCTTTAGCTATAGAGAGAAAAATGTGTAGGAACAACATACAACAACAACAACAACAACAACGAGAAAAGAAACAGGCTGAAGCGACACGAGCAAGCACCTCCAACGATTCCAACCATCAAGCCGCCAGTAGTGCATCTTTCATTTCTAAAATGTGTAAGTGTGTAATATACAATGTATTGTTTGTTGGAATGCTTTTTGATTTAGGTACGCTACCAAGTACTTCTATAAAAACATCCCCATTTTTGCCGAATCTCTCCCTTCGCAGAAGACTAACTCGGCTATGTTTGCTTCATTCGATTTATCGCAATAATCTTAAACTTCGCCGAGCGACATTTACAGAACCATCTTACATATCATCGCGCACCATTCATCAACAGGAAATCATTATCCCCATTGCAGCACATCTACTTTTGAAGTACACGGGAGAACAGCGTACCCGCAAACAGTGACTCAAGTCAACACACACACAAAAAAGACACTTAGGCAGCGCTGTGTAAGTGTCTGTGTCTTTTGTGTGTGTGGACTTGACTGTTTTGTGGGTGCGCTGTTCTCCCTGTACATCATGAGCAACCAATTCGCACGAACCTCTGTGTTAACTACAGGGTGTCACAAAGGAAAATTTACAGGGTTTTTTTTTCACCATAAAAATAAACAGGCATGGCCGAACGCTCATTCTCCGCCCAAAAGATAGCGCTAGAGGTCACAACCATATGCCAAAGTTTAAGCCCGATGCGATACCTTATTCAAAAGTTATAAGTGATTTTGGGTTTACTACAACTGATCGAATGCCATTTCATCGAAGCACGTTTTAGAGAATGGGCACGTTTTATCGAAGCACGGTTTAGAGAAAGCAGAACCTCAGTTTAGAGAAACGCCGTTTATAAAAAAGGGGACGCTTCTTAAAAAAGGCTTTCCTACTTCTCGCGCGTATCACTGGTGCGCGTGTTAAGCCATGCCCCCGCTGTGCTCTCGCCGCTTCGCGGCGGCAGTCTGCGGCGGCTCATTACAAAAAGGTTAACTCACCTGATTTACCTGTACACGCCGCTTCGCGGCGGCCGAATTTGCTAAAAGGAGGCTTATCGCCGTTTTCTCTAAACTGGGTTCTTTATAAAGGAATTCGATAAACCGGGGTCGGTAAAACGGCGTTCGCTAAAACGAGCTTCTCTTAACCGCATGTCTCCGAGTGATTTTCTGAAAACTTGAATGGGAAAATGGAGCCCATTTTTGCCCGTTTTCGGTTTCTGGTGCCATAGAGCCCCATGTATTCGAAAACTCCGTCGGCCGCCATTTTCCCATTGAAATTTTCATAAAATCACTTATAATTTATAAGTTGTCTTTATAATTTACAATTACAAAGACAACAAGCGTCGTAAAGACCACCTTTGTCGCGGCTTGACTGTCTTCATCGGAACCTATGCGGAGCGTAAGTTCGTCCGCTTCTTTGCATGGGTTGCGGTGAAGTCAGAACACCGAGCCCTGATTGGCTCTAATAGAAGGATAGTGGGTAGACCTCAAAGCAAGCTGTCATGAGGTGTGCCCATTATCCTTCTATCAGAGCCAATCAAAGCTCGGAGTCGTTCTGACGTCACCACAACCCCCGCAAAAGAAGCAGACGAACTTACGCGCTGCATAGCGTCGGCTTGCAGCTTTGATGCCCAAAACTTTAGACCTATAAATTCTGACACAGTTTCAGAACACACAAAATAAAAGAAATATGGTCTGAAAAAAAAACTGTTTTTGTAAATATGTTGTTGCATTGTTGCTCGTGAGCAACATTGGGAATTGGCAGCACAACTTTACGTCAAACGATTGAAAAGCAGTTACACGACCTGCAAGAATTCATTGGTGCATTACGAATTTCACACGGTAGAGAATAGACTCCTTTCGAAAGTCACGTGCCGATTATTAGGAGATGGGGACCACCGGGGGGACAAGTGGCATCGTCGAATGTGCAAGTAATTCCGTAAGATAACGAACGTCGGAGCTCGGCCAATGCTGGGAGCCGGAAAACCAATCAAACAGCACCGAAAATGAAACGTCACTGCGCTCATCACCTTTTTCTGCAGGTGTGTTTTTGCCTTCTAATCCAACCAAACACATAAAGTGTGCCGTGACGTTGCGGTTTTAGTCCGCCATTGTGCAGGGATTCCACAGCTGCCAACGGAGGGCAGTCTTTCCAAAGGGGTCTTGTGTAACCGGATTTGCAACATATGTGGCTTTTTTTATTCTCATAGTTTCGAGGCCAGTTGTGCAAGCCATCATACCCCACACCCACTGTCAGCTTTGGTTTTGAAGGACGAGCACTCTGTTTTGAAAATGCATTTTGATCCTCCACTGCTAAACGGATCCATCTTCGCCCTTATGACAAAGGGCACTAATTGTTTTTGGCGCACGTGGCGCGGGAAAAAATAACAAAAATTGAGTTGTTGCTCCTGGGCAACATTAGAAAAGAGAAAAAGTGGAGTGTTGCGAACATGTGTGGGTTAGGTGTACAGTTGCAGGAACGCCAGTGGCGGTCCTGTGGTGTACCGGTGTACTGGGAAAGGTTCGAAGGAGAAAAACAAGGAAATGGCCGAATGCTTGGATGAAGAAATTCAGGAGATGAGCAAGAATGGGGAAAATATTGTACTCCTGGGGGACCTCAACGCCCACATTGAGGAACTGGACGGTAGGAGAAACAGAAACAGACAATAGCTACTTCACTTTGTTGAAACAAATAGCTTAGCCCTCGGAAACACGCTGGTCATGTGCGAAGGAGAGTACATCTTGGTGTCTAGAGACTGAAAGTATAGTGTATTGATTATGTCCTCATGACACCAAGGATCAGCACGAAACTGGCCAAGTCGACCGTCGACGAGGATGGTGTAGCAGGCATTGGTAGCGACCACAACAGGATCTTAACTGTGTTTGGTGGACAAAGACTTAGCGAAATGGTACACGGCTTGCCAAGGAAGGTACCCTAAGAGAGGATGAAATTGAAGAAATTGCCAAAAAGCTAGAAAAGGTAGCAGACAAAGACATGGGATATGAGAGCATTGTGCTCATGATCTGTATTAGCTCAGAAACAAAAGGATTAAGATTGGAAGGGGCATGTCAAGAAGGAGGGTCCTAAAGGTTGGTGGCACGCTGAAATTAAGCAAGCCGTTGAAGTTCGCCAGTAGCCGTGCAGATGCCGCCGGGGAGAAGAGATAAGAAATAGTGCTGGGCGTCGATTAAAAATTTTAACCCGATTAATCGCCACCCTTTAATCGATTAATTGATCGATTAATCGGCTTGCGGTAATTTTACGCAGGTCATTTAAAAAAGAATGCAACAACTCGTCTTGCCATTGAAGACTTGTTTTACGCGATGTTACACGGTACGCAAAGGACATTTAGAATTGAGGACACGATAGTGTCCAACGATTCGAAGACTCACATGTTTTTGCTCCAGCTCCGAAAGACAAAGAAGTTTGTCCACTATTCTCCGACAGGAAGACAAGAAGTCAGGGCTTGGGCGATGCTTTCTTCTTATAGCGAAAGGAACCTCGATGAGAAGGCGTTGATTGCTGTCTGCGTTTTGGCGGATGGTCCTTGCTGCAGCTACATGGGTGCTTCGCTTGCGAGGCGATACTGAGAACGCACTTACGCTATCCACTGGGTAACAGAAACAGCTTTTTGCGGATGATGCAGTGGACTTCGTTCGAGTTAGGCACTTCGCGTTCGCTGGAGTTTACTTTAAAGGACCCATGAAACGAATTTTGGACTGCAATAAATCAATTTCTATTGGTATTTTACTAATAACACATCGTTCAGTGGGCCAAAAGAAAAAAGGATAGAAAGTCAAAAGCCTGGACTTGTCGTTACGAAAATTTGAAAACACAGCGGACTATTTCGTACATCCTTCCCTTCGTAAGCTCGCTGCCTTTCTCTGTGATACATCCGCGGACCCCGCAGCGCGTCACCGGGCCCCCGCAGCGCGTCTCCGGCCCCAAGCGAACGTCACACGACACCGGAGCTCACTTGATCCCCTTCACCCCTAAGCTGACATTGTGGTGGAAGCTACGCGCTTGCCGGACCAATTCAGCCTACCCCCTTTCAATCACCTCGTCACAACTTCATCCTCTGTGCGTGGGTACGCGCGAGAGAGTCGTGATCCCGCTGCAAAAGTGTGGCTGGGCCCAAGGAGCACGTAGCTTCCACAGCGCTGTCAGCTTCGGGGTGAACGGGGTGGGGAAAGCAACTTTTGGTCTGAATTTTGAGCGACGGCTAATCTTCTATAGTCGGTGACAGGTCAAGAACGAAGCGGAAGCTCCTCCCACCCCTTTCCACTTTAGTGGAGCGAACGGTGGAGAGGAGGTTGCCTCCTCTCCACCGTTCGCTCTACTAAAGTGGAAAGAGGTAGGAGGAGCTTCCACTTCGTTCTTGACCTGTCACCGACTATAGGGGGACAATGGCTGTGTCCGGATTAGACAAACAAGAGGTCCGAGCAGGGGGGACTCCCCTCGTCGTCTTCTTGAACTTTTTGCTAGAATACGCGATTTGTGAGCTTGGGGAGGAAAGCTAAACGGGAAAAAGTAGGAAAAGCGTTTCATGACTCCATTAAACCCAAACGTCTTCATGCAGAATTGCCTTTCATACTCGTGAACTCGTCCATTTTTACGTGCCGAATACTGGAACAAGTAAACGCCATGGCGTTGTTAGCTTCCCAGCTTGTTTTTCTGCTTGTTTGTCTTGCCTGGGCAGGATGTGTGCTAGATCCCTCAACACGTGAAGTTTCGCGGTCGCGCGAAGATCAATTGCGGGCCCGGCTTGTTCGTCTGGCCTCGGCAGAACTCTAATGTATATCCTCGAACACGTGACGCTTCGCGAGCGCGAGAGGTGAACCTTGCTTCATGGCACCTGGCTTTGGGAACGGACTTCTTTTGAGTACCGGGATTAAAAAACCGATTAACCAGGCTAGCAGCACCCTGATTGCGAGCTGGAGCGTTGATCGACATTAATCGGAGAGGCTAATCGATCAATTGCCCAGCCCTAATAAGAAAGTGAAAGACGAACTACGGAAGAAGTACAGACGCAAGCAAGCAAAAGTGCAAACAAGTGGTTCGAATGAGAAGAACCGTAGCGGGAAAGCATACGCTACATGAACTTAAGGCGAAGTGGAGGAGCATCACCCGAAAACCCTGGAGGCAAAAGAAACGCCTTCGAAGGCGAACAACAGCAATACAGCACCTACAAAGTTCACAGACGGTGGCGAAACTGCTCCAAGGAGATGCACAGGAGAGCCAGGACCGAATCAGGATTACGGTAGGGAGGAAGAGACCTCAGAAACACCGGACATGTTGGAACGACCCATACACAGTGGAACTGCACAGGATCGACCAGAGATGCAAGCGTGCAGCCAGCATGGGACCTGACAACGTTCCAATGAGCATTCTGTAGAAACTGGGACCCAAGATAAAGGAAGCTCTTCCAAGGCGCACTGGAGATATCCTACATGAGAAAGCGCATTTATAAAGAAATGGCGGAAAGAAAGAAAAGCTCTAGAAACGGTAGGAAAGAAAGAAACGTGGGAAAAGACGGTCCTGACAAACTATCGGCCCATCACCGTGACCCCCACAGTTTACAGGGGTCGGCACGCAAGTTGCAGGGGCGCATACTGCAAGGTTGGGCAGAGCAAGAAGGTGTACTGGGCGAGTTACAAAATGGGTTCAGAAATGGCCGACAGCTAGAAGACAACCTATACGTGTTGACTCAAGCAAGTGAGATCGTGCAGCAGGAGGAAACAGATATATTGGCTACCTTCTTAGACATTGAGGCCTACGACTCAAGCTGCCGCTCAAAACTCTAGGTGGAAACTGACGCCAATCGAAGTGCCGGTTGCAGTCTTTGAGCTCTCCAAGAGCTGTACAGGGACAAAACAGTGGTGGTGGAGTGAGAGGGCATGAGTACGCAGCCAATGCCAGTAACAAGAGGCCTGCAACAGGGATATCCCCTGTCTCCAGTCCTGTTTATGCTGCAGCTACGTCGAGGTGGGCGGCAGAATTGGAGAATTGCGGGAAAGATCTGGACCTATCATACATGGACGGAGAAGAGGTGGTATGCAGAACTTCCAGGACTTTTCTGCGCGGATGATCTGGTGCTGACAGCAGGATCGTACGGAGACCTACAGCAGCTGCTGAACATATGTACATAGGAAGGCGACAGACTGAGGCTAGTTCAGTCCGCGCAAGTGCTTGACGCTTAAGTGGGGACCGACAGAAGATGCCGGAGGGGCTCCCGATGTGCCACTTGTGCAGCAGAGAGGAACCATAGAGTGTGTCGAAGAATACAGGTACTTGGGTGTACACCTCTACATGGGCAGATACTGCTGTCCGTACAATAGCCATGAGAGCGCAGGTGCGGCAGCAACATCCATGTGGGCCTTCGACCGATACAAGTTTGCTCGCAGCCTCTGGACAATGGTAATGGTGCCTGGTTTGACGTTCGCGAATCAGGTGCAATGCGCGTCTTCCCAAACTCAGAGTACGTGTGGGTACGGCAGCGGGAGGCAGGGCGCATGGGCCCATGGGGCACACAGAGGGACACCGAATGAGGAGGTGCAGGGGGCCCTCGAGTGGCTGGATTTCAGATGAGAGGCTGTGGCCAAGTTGACCTAAAAGAGGCAGCTGTGTGCCCTTCGTGAGAAACTTTGGGTCAGACGGGTGCCATAGTACCGAGGTGGCAAGAACATAAACGCGCGCCTGACCAAACAAGTCGCCAGACTCGCGGGGAAGCACGAGGTGCCGCCGAGCCTGCTGGATGGCCGACCGCTCCGAGAGTGCGTGACGAACCTCAAGAAGCACGTGCAGGAGGTGGACGGAGGCGGCCTCGCAAGCCGACAATGACGACGTATGCTGCATCCAAGGTTGTCATCATGCGAGAGCAGATACACGACGACTACCAAGACAGCGGCCTATTCTTCGAGGCGCGCAAGGAAGCGCTGAAGACGAGAGTGTCGAGGTCGCGTTTCGACACCGAGTCTCCCACCACCTGTGTCCGTCTGCGAAGAAGCAGAGGAGGCCATCAAGCACCTGCTGCTCCACCTGAGACCCTCGGCCCCTTACCCCCCGGGTGGACAGGCTACCGGTGGCGCTGTGATTTCGGACGGTGGCGGCAGGTGAAGAGGACAACGGGGAGCAAGTCGAGACGCCCAAGCGAGGCTGGAACAGTGATGGCAGCGTTCCTGGCAGAGCTGGGAAAATTAGAGGCAGACGGGCCCGGACACAGGACCGAGTCAAACCTGCAGACACCAGCGGCTCCGGCAGACGCACCTACCGACGAAAGAGACCAAGGAGACGAGAGAACCCGGCTAGTCTTGGCTGGGCACATGCTGAGCCCAGCGAAGCTAGCCTTTGGCAGGCCCTCAGCTGGAACTTCCGGCGAGCGGCCGCCAGATAAAATAGGACGCCAGCAAATTCAAATGCAAATTCACGGTGAAATAGAGTACCAACGACATGTTCAAGTACAAACTGAGTATATACATTCATTTTTGTCTCGTTATTATGGACAACTTGCATTGTGACGCATTGGGGAAACGAAGTTGTTCGCGTTAACAAGACATTAGTGTGTCAATGTGATGTAGTCTGCAAGCTCCTCGTCTGCTCCTTGCATAAGTCATGTGTTTGTTTACTACCTCAACACGCAGCCCACTGTGCTTTCGTTTCCCACTGACCTCAACCAATGAGGTGTTCACTTGTCTGCATCGTCATCGCGCGTTCCCTGCGTCTTTTCCATGTTACCCCAGTGATTGGCGTGATCTTCCTGTATTCCGATGCGTCAGAGACAGTTTAGGACACCTTGTTCGCCGTATAAACAACGTTCGTAC
>JAZHYW010006493.1:0-13751 GCA_037355805.1 Ixodes ricinus | reverse complement strand
CAGCTAGCTCCTCAGCCAGAGTGTCCCTCATCGTCAGAGGCGGTTGGAACCACCAGTGGAGTGTCCGTCTTTTAACTCTATTGCCCCTGCCCGCCTCCTTGCCCGTCAGCCGCTTCTCCATCGCGTCCACGCTGCACCCTTGACGCGACTTTGTATGGCACCTGTAAAGAGAATTGTCAGATCACACAGATTAGCTGAGGGATAGGGGAAGCCAATATCTTGCATACTAGCTACGCACAAGGTGCTTTTCACACACCGCAGTTTGTGAGCGTTTCCTTTGTGTAAATATAGGTCCTTCACCTAGCCTGCAATTCAAAGGTGACAGGAAGAGAGCACCACAGAGGTGGAGATTCTGGGTTTGGCTACCACGTAAGGTGCAGATTCTATAGAGGCATATGGCTATTTTATGCAACATCCTATTAATCTGAAATGGGGGGGGGGGGGCGAGGCGGGGCACGAGAGGGGGCGGGGCGCAGAGATGAGTTGCTAAAAAGAAAGCAAAACTTCACCAACTGACACTCTACACACCAAGGCCTCTAAATGGTCTTTATTAGATTGTCAACCTGGAAACTAACAGGATAACAAGACAAGACCAACAAAATCTTTTTCACAGTTACTTCAAAAAGAAATGCTTTTGAGTATAAAGGTTCCGAGAATGCTCACACAGGAGTTATTCATAATAGAGAATGTAAGTCGAATTTAAAAAAAAACCGACAGGAACTGACGACTTAGATTTTGCATACTGCAAGACTTGAAGGGAAACTGAAGCTGTTCTGTATTTAAGGAAGAACACCAAAATCATCTTCATTTGGCCTCCAGGATCACAAATATCGAGATTATTTTTCAATCTGGTGCACGGAGGCTGCAGAAATTAATATCTAAAGTACCGCCGAAGCCCCACCTTCCTGATGTGTGACGTCATACAAGGAGTTTTCGGAATTTCTGCTCTCGCTCATCTTCAGCTCCTGTTAAACCTATGCACGTGAACTCTTGCTATTTTTAAAAAGGTCAGAAATAGACGTCACGACTGGCGTCAGTGTGGAAAAATACAACTGGCAAGCTTGCAATTACACGCGCTGCCCACACGAGCGACACGTGCTTGGCGCCCCAAGGATCCAAGTACAACGTCACGACTGGTCTGAGTTTTTTCGTCTTTTCTCGCATCTAGTTACACCTTCGGGGAAAAGGAAAGCGATAGTCAGATTCGCCGGACAAAAATACGCCAGAAGTCACCTCTAACTCGTTTTTTTGTTCAAGAAGTGTTTCAGCTTCCCTTTAATTGTCAACATATTTCAAAGATTTTGCTTGTCTATTGAGCTCCAATAGAGATACCATCAATTTAATAGCTAGTAATGAATATATGCATTACCGATGACCACCTTGCACATCATGGCGTCCTTGAACATTGACTTTCCTCGGTAGCCCAGGAGGGAGAACTGCTCCTGGACTTGCTTTGAGAAGAGGCGTCCCACCATCTCTCGCACCAGCTTTTGCAGGTTCTTGCTGTCTCCTAGAGGCACGAGCTGCTCCTCCTAGAAAGACAAAATGTGTTCTCAACATGTCAATAAAATTATTGACATACAGATACAATGGTATGAACATGTCTCAAGTAAGAGAATGTGAATGCCCAGGTAAATGCAGCAAGCCACACTATACATGCATCAAAATGTTACAATATTTACTGGAAAGAGAATAAAAAATGTTTGAATATATGGCAACTCTACCTGTCTTAGACGAAACCAGAAAGATTAAAATATTTCCTTCGCTACTCCGCTAAATCTCATTAGTCAGTCACATTCATTGCATCGTTCAAATTGTGCAAACGTTTCTATGGATCATCTTTGCTCATCAGCATCCACTCAGTAATTTTAATAAGGTATGTGGTTCTCAAAACAGTATATTCAAGACCCTGCACATCTTGAATTTGTTAAAGCTTAGTCTGCCGGCTAGTCACCCTGCAAATTTATTGCCTATTTTACGACTTCACAAAGACTGGAATTGAAAAAGGCATAAAAAGCCGGAATTGACCAAAACCGTCCTCATAGTCGCACAAAATGGCAACAGCAGCACAGTGTGCGTAGTTTTCTTTCCATATTTTTGTTTAGTGCTCACTCAGTGGTGACCCTGCAGGCCAATGAACCAACTTACTCAGCTCAAGCCCGCCACATGTAATAATCGCTTTTTGTGACTACCATATGCTATGCCTGGAGACACAGCTACGCATGCACTGACACCCCCTGAAGAAGTGGCGGATGCAATGACAGTTACTCTTTCACCTTGGAAAATTTATTTGCTCTCATAGGGTGACCTTTGGTTAGGACAGGTTCACATCTCATTTTGGAAATGCACTACTTATGTAAAGTAAAGATGGAAATAATTAAAATTTATCCGGCAACCCTTTACAAATTTGTTTGGGCATGTACATATGGTGGGCACGCTCAAAAGCGATTTTGGACCAGGCTAAAAGTTATTTTCAAGCATGTACCTTTACCTCTGTAGCAGATGCCAAAAGCACAAATGAATTTATCGCCTAAATTATATAGATCTCTTGACTATAGCCTCAAGTGAGAACAGGAATAAAACCAAAAGAAGCCCAATATATCCTTCTGCCAAGCAAGCGTTAAACACAAAAAGGCACGCAGGCAGGTTTGTGCGTGCTCCGCACACATACTCACGGCGAGAGTTGTTGCAGGTGCGGAATTTAACTTCTAAGGATAAAACGGGCAGAGGTGTCGTAGAAAATCAGCATGATTTATGACTATTTGCAGGCCGACATATTGTAAGCACCCAAAGGCAAATGTGTTGGGCGATTTCACTTCCCCCGTTGTGAAATATTTTACTTAAAAAAATTTCAAGTGGCAGTTGAAAAAGACTTAAAATGCCGTTCAATGAGGATGCACATGAAGCCCTCTTGTCTACACGACCTTCGGGTGGAAAAAAACTGTTCAAAAATGTAACGACGCACAAACACTTAATTTTTGGTGGCCACCGTCCAGCATTTCTCCCTTCAGTAGCCTCTATGACACGCAGTTTAACAATTGCAGAAATTATACGCAGGCTACTAAAGCTGACTTGCAAAACGTGCAACTGGCGTTGCATCACCTTGACACAATTCTATCGCAGGGTTCAGTTTAAGGATGTCCCTTACAATAAATAGCCTTCCATCGTGCATTGGCTGTGCGTGCACTCTGCTGTTATAAATAACAGAAGGCCCGTAATGAAGGTGGGGCATCTTAACTCATTTTTAATTTGCCACCGACTGTGCTTAAAACACAGTTTGGGTGGGCGCCCATTTGAAATATTACAGTAAAAGGCTTCAGTCCACATTTCAACCCCATTTGCATAAATCTTCAGATAACCCAAGTTAAACCACAAAGTAAGAATCGCAGCCTTATACCCGTCAATATTGTGAAAAAGAATACACATAAATACCGGCAGTGTCCTGTTGGTGAAGTTCTTCAGCTGCGCTTCTGCAGCACAAAACTGTTCCCTGTTGCTGAGAGGCATCAGGAACAGCTCGGGTGGTTCAGGCCTGGCCAGTTCCCTGGGCCTCACCCGCTCTCCCTGGTGCTTGAAAGACACCACGTGCCTGAGCACCTGCCCAACAGACTTGCAGTTCCCTGTTCTGCTGCTGTAGGTGCCCATTCTGGATGTGCAGGTCAATCACGGCCTTAGCAGCTGAACGTCGAAGGCTGCAAGAAAAGCAAGGCAAAAGAAAGCATTACCCATTTTGCTGATCAACATTATGCACTGATGATGGGAAGAATCTTTTCAGAAACTTGGGTTTCAGGAAGTTTCAGAAGAATGCTTGAACCTTTGGGTGTTTCGGATGGGTTTGGGTAGCTTTGGAACGGTTGCCAGACACAGGGAGAGTGTTTCAAATTTTTGTAAAAATTTAAGAGACGTTATAATTTGTACGCAATATTCATAAATTTAATAAAAAAACATTTGTGTTAATCAAATAACCTTTCTGAAAGGGAGACACGGCCACAATTTTCGGAACATGACAGTTTTGGCTTGTATGGTCAATAATGAATGCTCCCACAAAGTTTTATGATGTTTTTTGACAATCAAAGCAAATAAAAACAATATTGATTCGTCGGCGACGCACGCGAGACGCGCTGCGCTTGGCTGCGAGAAGCACCAGTTTAAAAATCTGATATATACGTCCGTGGCTATTAGGCCTAGCACGGTGCCTGTACCCTTGTTGGAACTGCCATTTCCTGGGCTTTCAGGACGGCCTTTTTTAAACTATCAACCGTCTAAGAATGGGAGAGAATCCCGAAAAGAACACTTGCCCTGGGATAGAAAACAAAACTCTGGCTGCAAGCGGCTGCTCTGTGGTCACATGATACCTCTCGCCTAAGATATGACGCTTTAGAATGAATTGGTACTTCCAAGTGAAGCACGGGTCGTCAATTGCGTCCGTTGTTAAATAGCAGAAGTTCCCAATGCAAGTTTGTTTTCTATCGTTTCACTCGCAGCATACAGTGCGTAACAGATGATCCACGTTTCTTCGGTTCTGGTAGCAGACGACACGACGGCGTCTTGTTTCCCGCAGCAAATGACATTCTGGGGCAGACAAACCCTCCCTCTTTACTCACGTTAGCAGGCGACGTGTCTGTTAAAGAAATGTCAGCTCCTTCAGTACAAGCCTGCCGAGATCTCAATCTCACCAAACACCAAAATCTGGCCACTGGTACAATATTTCAAGGTACAAACACAAGCTGCACAGCACGGCGCCGAAGCGAACTTGCTGCACATAAAAACAAGCCTCTAAGCTGTCCGTCGAACCTCTCCAGAGTAGGACAGCACCACGGCCCTTCTTGGCAGCATGCAATGCTTTCCCAAAGCATTACGAGAAAGTTTTGTGACCAGTAGCGTATTGAAGGACTCGGTCACTACTGTAAATGTGCATGTGTCACTACGAAGATGATGGAGCTAGCTAAATTGAGCAACTGCACGCAAGCTAATGTGGTCAAGCATGCTAACAGAGGGCAGATCAAAAACGTGTGCTAGCACATCATCAGGAGTTTAGACGAAAAGGAACAGTACAAAATAATACTTACTACATTTCTGCAAACTTGATGCTCTGAACGAAGGCCAGTCCAGGGTCTGGTGCTTGGCCCGCTCGCACACGAGACAAGATGTCCGCCCCAGACATTTTGCTTGGCCACACGCCGTTGTTTCATACTCACGTCGAACCACAACAGAGGGACGGGCGCCACCGTTATTTCGTCATTCTCTTCGATGAATTGTACTCCTCCTCACTAGAATGAAAGGCGTGGTCAGACAGAATGTTCATTCAAGTTGCTTCACACTGTCACGTCTTCGCAAACTTTAGCATACATTATAATAACTCCATGGCTATATCCCCATGCACGGCCACAATGAAACACGACGACGTCGCATTCCGGTATACGCCAAGTAATAGAAGTAGCGGTAAAAGAGAAACAAACGGTGCTCATTGCGCGTAAAGGTCTGTTTACACCATGCTTTGTAGCTTTTTACTTGCAACGGTTTTGTGATACCAAGGTTTCGTGCGAGTAGCTTATTTACATGCAGTTTTTCAAGCAACAGCAATGGCGTTTCGACTATACTCCGTTCATCCTTAAAGGGACACTGACACCCCCAAAATATTTTTTCCATTTTTTGCCAGGCGCTTTATTATGGTGTCGGAGGACTACCCAATTAATATTTGGCAACAGAGTAGCGTATTTTTTTAATAAAGCCAAAAGACGCAACTGCTCGACACCGAAACCGAAACCTGCGGACAGAGGTCGGAGGAGTGGAGAGGAGAGAGTGGCGGAAGTCACGTGGCTACACCCGACCGTGCGTTTTTTTTTCTCCCTTTGCGTAGCAGACGACATGCGGAACTGTTTGCCGCGAGATTCTTTTGCAGTCATGTTTGTTCCGCTCGCTGTTCTGTGCTCCAAGATGAGTTGTTGTGTACATTGAGGAGTTGGAGATGGGTAGTGAGTGCCCGTGGTTAATTTCCATGATCGGCTCCGAAAAGAATACACCCAAGATGTTGCGTGAAGAGCCGGCTCACATGTCCGGCATCCAAAAAAAGTGGCATTGTGCGACAGAGTTTCCGAAAGATCAACAGGATCAGGACCAATGGCTGGCTGCAATTCCTGTAGAACATTTACGGGCACCTCGGAAAGCGGACGCTACCTGATTTATATGCTCCTTGCATTTTGTGGAAAGTGATTACATTGAGTTCGCAGGTGTCAAAAAGGATATCACATCCCATTTAATTCAGCGACGTTTCGTCAACAACATTTGTTTGTTATTTTTGTTTGTTTCTTCAGTGTTAATTGTAAAAACACAAAAGAAATGTAAACATCAAAAATGTTTAAAAAAGAAAAAAAAAGAGAAAACGCAATCACTGGGGATCGAACCCGGTTCTGCCGCGTGTGAAGCGGACGTCGTTCCCACTGAGCTACTGGAGAATCTGTTTCCTTAGTAATAATTCAGCCGGTAAACTGTAAGTTGGAAAGTTTGCTGCCGATTTTTCTCCAGCAAAAGCACTCCCGGGTCGAAGTCGGGAAGCACCACGCACTGGCGACATTCGCACCTAGTAAAGAAATCGTACGCGTGCATATTCAACTCGAAGTAGACACGTCGTGTTTGAAGTTTGCGCGAGCGATGTCTTCATACACGAGAAGGGAGCGACGGCTTGGCAACGTCTTCGTGCAAATCAGCTTGGTGGTCGGGCGTGTCGTACGGGATGAATACCAATTCTTTTGATCAGTCCCAAATTTCTCTTTTAAGGGCAGACAGAATTCGCCGGTACCGCGAACGACAGTTCTGAAGTAGAGGTCCCACGCCCGTCGTCCGCTGCCATCGCCGTCCACGCGAGTCCCACGATACGCGAAACGACGCACGCACAGAATGCTTCCGGTTCGCTGTGGAACTTTTTTCTTCAATCAACGTATTTGCAGCTTTTTAGAAGCCACAAAAAATGGGTTTCATATTTTTTTTCTATTTTTAATATTGAGTGTGTGCCTTCAGTGACCAACGACTTTCATTAAATTTGGTGGTCGCATCAATACCTTAGAAAACGGCCCGTGACCCCGGAAAAGAGAGTGAGCGAGACTCGAACCGGCCAGTTCTTGATCGGCGGTTTTCGGGCGGAAAGAAACCTAATTTCGAGTCGCAAATTGTGTTCTGGGTAGTTGGGCTCTCATATGTCATGTACAACTAAAAACCTCAGCGAGCATAAACACCCTGTCAGTGTCCCTTTAAGCTGAGACTAGAAGCTCCGCCTTCAACGCGAGCTTTCTGCCCTTGCTAACACAAGTGCGAACGTGCAGGCACGCGCAACAAACGCACTGCAGAAGCCAGTGAGCTCGCGCTGAAGGCGGAGATTCTAGTCTCAGCTTAGGGGCGAACGGAGTATACATTCCTTGCATATGACGACACGCTAGGTAAGGACAGGGCCTTGTACCATGCTGGTGGTGGACTTCACAACGCGCGGATGCGCTTACCAAGGCGTAGGATGCCGCTAACTGCACGGTTAAAGCGTGCGCTAACCCGACCGCGCACGCTTTAACCGTGCATCGGCAGAAGCAAAACGCTATTCGCTCGAGCTCTCGCGGACAGAGTGGCACGACCACTGCACGTCTTTCAACGGGCGCACATCACCGGCCAAGGTCTGGGCGACAATGCGTGGTATGACAAAAAACCAACGTCAACAAACAGCTGGAGAAGACATGGCCCTCCGGTTGGGAATTTCCAATGAAGAATTCGCGAGCAAAGCTGGCCCCGTATTTTTTCCACAGGAATGTCCAGCGAGTTATGACCCAGCCAAAGTTAGATTTTCATTCCCTCCACCTCAACAACCCATGGACCCAGGGATGGAGCGGCCCTTTACCATGGCAGAGCTGCAGGGCGCACTTTTCTCAATCACAAAGTTGCATGGTGCCCCGGGGCCCGACATGATTACTGTCCCGGCCCTTCGCAACCTTCCGGAGGCAGCGATGCAAGAACTTCTGGACATCTTCAACGAGTCCTGGGAGCTGGGTCAACTTCCCGCCATCTGGCGCCACGCCTCGGTTATACCAATCCCCAAACCAGGCCGAACCCCAAAACAGCTCACAGATATGCGACCCATCTCTCTGACGTCACATGTCGGGAAGCTTATGGAGAGGATGGCGCTGATGCGGTTGGAATGGCACATTGAAGCAAACAACGTCCTCCACCCGTGCCAGACTGGCTTCCGCCGGGGTCTCAGCACGCAGGACTCGCTGGCCCTCTTCGCCGAGGATCTTGCCGGCAAGCACCCGCGCTACGACGTCAAGATTGCGGTCGCTATAGACGTGAAGAAGGCTTTTGATAGTGTTCCACATCCTACTGTGATGGCTGCCGCATCCGCGGCGGGCCTCACCGGCAAGCCTCTCCAGTATATCAGGGCGTTCCTCAACGGGCGCACCTTCAGTATCTCAGTAGGAAATGCACAAGCTCCTGCGGCTCCACTCGAGCTAGGAGTCCCACAAGGAGCGGTGCTTTCTCCGCTACTCTACAACCTAGTGATGGCGGATTTGAGCCACCGCCTCGACAAGATCCCAGGCATCCGCCACACCATTTATGCAGACGATATTACAATCTGGACGACGGGTGGCCCAGTTGGCCCTCAAAATGAATCCGCCCAAGAAGCACTGGACATCGTCGCCGAGTTTTTGATAGAACGCGGTCTAACTCCGTCACCTGATAAGACGCAGTACGCCGTGTTTGGAAACACCAACGCACGCCGAGAGGCGACCCCGTGCATCGAACTCAAGTTCGGGGGCACAGTCATCACCGCCACAAACGTGCTGCGTGTTCTTGGTGTCGACTTTTCCGCGCACGGCCCACCTGTCACGTGGCTGAGCAAAACCAAAGCCTCCGTAGTACATATGCTGCACCTTATCCGTCGCACCACAGCTAAGGACTGGGGCGCCGACACCCACACATTACGCATGCTTGTCAGGAGCCTCATCCAAGCCAAGATGCTTTACGGGGCACAGCACGTAGGCATCACCAGGAAACAGCGCGAGGC
The DNA here is from genome assembly GCA_037355805.1 of Ixodes ricinus. Classification (NCBI taxonomy): domain Eukaryota; kingdom Metazoa; phylum Arthropoda; class Arachnida; order Ixodida; family Ixodidae; genus Ixodes; species Ixodes ricinus. The sequence goes on along the minus strand of JAZHYW010006493.1, from coordinate 4,708 downwards.
CCTAGAGGTCCTTAATCGGCGTGCCATGCGTATCGTCACGGGCCTGCCGAACTTCACGCCGGTTGACACGCTGCAGGCCCATGCTGGACTCAACACCATTGGAGACCTGTTACACGAGGCATGCCTCGGGCAGCACATCCGCCTTTCACGGTCCAGACCGGGACGATTCATTCTCGGGTTGCTGGGCTTGCGACCCGTTGAGGGAGTTCCACCACCAACCACACCCCCTCCACCTTGGAGTCTGCCATGCCTGACCTCCGGCAAGCCGACGCCATCCCATGCTGGAGGCAGCCATCCGGGCCGCCGACGATTCCAAGCTGCGGCGCACGAACGTGACGTCAACGCCGACGGCCCCGAAGTACGCAGATACTACTGTGACGCGGCCGCGGATCCCGAATCCGGATCTACTGCCGCAGCTGCCTGTTGCCTATCCTTGGGATCGACCACTGGTGTCCGGCTTCCACCGGGGCTTGACTCGCTGGAGGCTGAGCTGCGGGCGATCCTGCTGGGAGCGGAACTGGCGCTCCGCGACACCGCCACCGGAGGGCTATCTCCCACCGAGATCCTCCTGCACACAGACTCTGCGGAAGCGGTCAAGGCATGCCTTTCTTCGGCCCCCCCTCGCTCTCCAACGGTCTGCTCCATCCGGACGGCTGTAGCGGGACTCGAGTTGGTCCTGGGATCGGCCGCACACATCAGGGTCGTTTGGGTTCCGGGCCACGCGGGCATAGAGGGCAATGAAGCGGCGCACCGGCTGGCAAGGGCGTTCTTGTCTCTCCCCTCGGCCGGTCAGCCGCTTCAGCGACCCTTGGATGCACCATCTGGCTCCGACACTAGCACTGGCCCTTCACCACCACAGCACCCGCGCACCGAAACCAAGCGGCGCCTGTCCACCCGGCTGCCTGAGTGCCCGACCTCCATCCCCAGGGGATACCCGCGGGCGGCCGAGGTCCGGCTACGCCGAATCACAACCGGCTGTGCATGGACACCGTATCGCCTGGCCCGCTTCGGGCTACGTTCGCCAGAACATGCAATATGCGACCGGTGTAGTTCGACCCCTACATCGCCACCTCAAGCCAATCAAACCGCCGGGCTAATCCCCGATACTTCCATTAACACCCAGTCCTCAGCGCATCTCGCCACCCTGCGCCACCTGCTCTGGGAGTGCCCGGCAAGGCGAAAGGAGAGGGACATAGCACTCGCGCAGCTCGGTCCACCACCACAAATAACATTCGAGGCCTGGACGGCACCGACAGGCCCCACAGACGTCAAGAGGCGGGTCTTCAACTCACTCTTGGCTTACGTGAGGACGGCCGGTCTGGCCGACCTTCTGTAAGCCCTCTCCCCTCCCCCTCGCACCCCCTCTCCCATTCCTGCATCCTCATACCCTTCCCCTTCACGACAAGGCATGAAACCGGTCGCGTCGTATCCCTTCTAAATATGAATAAAACGTATCCAACAACAACAACCCTATTTTCATCGAAGGTACCTAGTTTTGTTTGATGCGAACTTCGAAAAACGAGCCGAGCTTACGATGATGACGTTTAGCCAGTACGTGCGGAATTTTTCAGCATCGGTGCGATTCCGCTACGAGCAGAAAGTTTTGATATGCCGCTAAATTATAATGCAAAAAAAAATGTTGTGTCGAAAAAAAAAAGTTGTATGCGCGTCGCAAAATTTGACGAGCGGCTCTAGGAGTCACCTGTAGAAAAATTGTTACAACTTTGCGAAGTATGGTAAAAAATGCAAGGTTACCGTCATAATCTAAACCCTGATGGAAGGATAAATAAAATAACGGAAAAGCGTTTCGCGGACGGCACAAACCGATGCCCCGGCAGCGCAGTCTCGGCGAGCTTGCATGCCTCCTCCTACACGGCGCGGTCGCCCCCGGAGACCGCCTTGATCTCCAGACACCGCGCGGTGCCAGCCACCACTGCTGGAACCCCCCCTATCCCCCCCACTCACGGATTAAGCGCGACGATGGGACGACGAGCTAGCGGGCCGGTGAGACGACGCTCCTGACCGCCCGACTCCTTCTTCTATTTCTATCTCTTCCCCCACTCACCCCCACTTTTCTCCCCTCACCCTACCCCAAGAGTCAGTGACAAATGCGCCTAGCGCGCGTACACGATTGACTCTATTCCCCCCCCCCCTCCTCCTCCCCTAATTTCACTTCAACGCTTACAACACCACACGGAGGCCGCCGCCGACCGCCGTGTCGCCCGGCTCGCGGCGCGACACTCGTCCGCACTCGAAGTTGCGCTCGAAGCGTGGAAACGGCGCGATGCAACGAAAGGCAAAGGGCATCTACACCACGAACGGGCAAAAGCCGATGCAAAAACGTGCGCGAACGTAAACGGTAGAAAAGTGCCGTCGCTCGCCACTATGAAATAATCCGCGACCGCATCCCTTTCCTGCTGCTCGCACTTTCTCTTACTTGACGGCTACTCCGTCCCGCAGGACATGCCGACGAAACGATCGTGGGAATACGGCGAAGGGCCGTCAACACCACCGGCGTTGTTGAGCGGAAGTTGGTTCACTAGGCCTAGGTACGACCAAACCGACAGAAGATGAACATCAAAATCAAAGCACGGGCGGTAACTTTGAGCGATTTCTGCCCCGCATAGATCTACATGCAGCGCTTTCACTCGCCACCACGGTCACATACAATTTTTTAACCCTTTAGCCACCGTACCTGAACCATGCCGCCAACCACGCCGACGACGTTGTCGCGCTCGCCATTCTTGTTTGCTTACCTTTTCCGGCTTTGGATTGGATGCTGGATCGGCTTTTTAGCAAAGTCTATCAACAGCTGGCTGGATGCTGGGTGAGGTCTGTTCTATTCGAAACACGAAGTCGCAAATATATAAACGTGCTACTGTCCTACTCTGAAGAAAAAACAAAAACAGAAAAAAACGTGAACAGGAAGGAATACACGACGTTTCGACGAAGTGCACTCTGGGAACTAGTTGGCCACTCAGTTTCGGTTTCGATTGAGCAGCTTCCTTTCATGCTATCACGCCGTGACCGAATGCGACGCTTGCGTTTTCGATTATCTGACTTTGCACGAATGTACAATACATTCCCGAAGCAGCACAGATGTCCTGTGAGCGTCCACAGGACATCCCTGGGACGTTAGGACATCCTAAAGACGTTCACAGGACGAAGTGTGCTACTAGGGTCATTCTCGAACGATACAAAACGAAAACTGGGGCGATTTCCTTGGTTCCCGAAACACCGGATATTGTGCGTGCGTGTGCAAACGTAGTAAGACGTGGCTTAGTCACCTCACCCACGAGTGCATCTTTGAGCTTAATTTCAAATATCCCGTCTAGTACCAGTGAACTACAAACAACTGAAATTTGGTCACCTTGAGCCTTACACGCAGTGGCGTCACGAGGGTCAGCGGCACCCGGGGCGGTAGCCCGCCACGACACCCCTCCCCCCCCCCTCCGCTCTCGCGTGACCCGCCGTGACTCTCCCCCCCCCCCCGCGCGCTCTCGTGGCCCGCCGCGACACCCCCCTGAGCGCTGCGCCCCGGGGCGGTCCGCCCCCCCCCCCCCCTTGTGCTGCTATCTGCTTACACGTATTTTGTTTCCAAACGTCCGCTTCTTGTTACTTCATTGGGCGAAAACCGCCGCATCCTCACAGGAGTATCAAAGTTGAGCCCAGCGTTGACGCATGAACGTCTAAGGAAACACAATAAATTCGACCTCACTACTGCACAAAAATTACTTTGATGCCTTCCTCGTGTCATCATATATCGCCCACTCAAATTTTACGCTGATAGGAGATTAGGTTTTCGCAACGCTGAGGTCGGCTAGCTACGACGGAGGCTCTAACAAGCGTCTCCTGCTCTTCGCTAAGCCTTTTTGGACGAGCTTTTACTGACGCCCATGATCTGTGTCTGAAGGGAATGTCTAAAATTATCTTGGCATACTCAGTCAGGAAGATAGCAAACCCATAAATATCACGGCCATTAACAACCGTCAAACGCGCTTTGAATAAGTTTGTTCCTTTGGCACACCGCATAGAGGTTCACGCACGTCCGGCGCACTTCTGGCGAACGGTGCGACACTCTTCACACAATGGACCTTTTCCGAGAAGCGTTCTGCGCACGCGCGAGCGCCCGATGCCAAGCGGCGGAAGTGTGCACGAAAAATCGAGGAAATTCGGAAGGAGGCTGTGGATCAGCGAGTAGAAAACGTAATTGCAGCATACATATAATTGTGTTACGCAAAAAAAGAAAGCGGACGGAAAGAATAACACGACGTTTAAGTGGACGCCACGGATGCCCCACTTGGACGGCGCGTTGGGCACGCCCTGCTGCTCAGAGAACGAAGAAACTGGTAGCGTAGCTCCCATTATCGACTGGTAGCGCAGGTAGGTCCCTTCCTCGATTTTAGTTCGTGCAGCCACCGCCTGGTGCCGTCGGTATGTGAAAAAAGGTCCATTGCTCGACTTTTTCTTTCTTAAAACGGTTTGTATCTCGAAATGGGCCTATATGATCGCAGAATAACTTTATGTGCATACGCGATGTTGAATATTAGTGGAATGCAAGCGGGTGGGCTTAACTTTGTGCAGTGCTGCGGGTCAGTACAGATAAGAAATAAGAAGTGTGTTCAAATTGAGCTTTTCAATAGCGCCTCCAAGTTTCACCTCACGTACTCAGGCGTATTAAGAAAAACAGTAGTTGCAAAAAATTATA
>JAZHYW010006490.1:0-26468 GCA_037355805.1 Ixodes ricinus | reverse complement strand
GCACTGGCGGAGGAGTGAGGGAAGGAATTAGGAAAGGGAAGAGAAGAAGAAGAACGGTGAAAGGAATTGGCGCGTCAAGTGACGCAAATTTTCCTCCTAAATTTAGCGGGGAAACTGAATTGGTGCTGTCACGTGACCAGAGAAGGGGAGGGAGAGGTAGGAAATTTGAGGTAGGTGGGAACGAAGCCAAGAGGGATGGGGAATAGAGAGGAAAAGAGGCATATGGGGCGGACACCTTAGAAAGGGGACGAATGGGAAGGAAGGGAGGGGAAGGAAGGGGAGGGACGGGTGACAGCATTGGTGTGTTACGTGATGTATGTTTCCTCGCTAAATTTAGCGAAGAAATTGAGTTATTCTATGCCATGTAACATTCAGTTTCGCCCGCTAAATTTAGCGGGGACACTGAATTTTCGTTTAAGTTACGTGATGTCCGTTTTTTTCTAAATTTGGCGATGACACTGATCGAGTTGATATTCAGGTCACGTAACTTGAATTTCCCCGATAAGTTGAACGGGGAAGCTGGATTGGTGTTAAGCTTTCCAGTGGGGCTCAAACCTGGGTCGGTGCGGTTATAGTTAGATCCTATAGCCACTGAGATTCATAGCACAGCTACTGGTGCAGCATTGCGCTCCCTTCAAAACATGCCGGTGAGAGCGGTGTGACGTCGTTCTATGTTACCGCTCACCTCATTGAGGTCATGCATCGCGCAAGAGCCAAATCAGCTATGGCACCTGTGCGGCACGCTCGTTCGCTTGGTCTAGCCCTGGCAAACATCTGCGGTGCACGATGAAAAAACTAGCTCAAACCACTCACTTCGTGTGCTTTGTGCAAAACACATTCTGTGCAACTTTTATTTTTATTTTTAATTAAAAAGGTTTTGAGGGGATTTCTAGCCTTAATGGAGATCTGTGCTATCAGTTCCGCGCTATTACGACATTGTAAAATATTACAGTTGTTCGATACAACAGGCAGAAATTTAGGATATTACCAGCATGGTTCACAGTAACCTGTGCAACGTACGGCGGGTCTAGGTAATAAATAGTACACGTATTGAGGTTCAAGTTAGTGTTCATTGGTAATACATTTTCCCGTCTTATATTCTTCAGGGAAATACAAGAATGTTTGCAGTTATTCGGCTGAAATCAAGATTTACATCCCTTTGCTGAGAGCAGCCCAGAAGGAGCCCGAGGAAAGCATGTCCTAGAATGATGTGCTCCCATGTTTCCTGACCGAGCTTGTGATAGGTCGGGCAAGCTCCCAAAACAGCGAACTATTGATTTCTGAAAAGTACTGTTTATACTTTGTTTCACCTTGCGGTATGAAATGCATTGAACGGTCCAAGCCATCGAAGGCAATTCAATTCCGTGTAAGTGTCACTTAGCCTAGGAGGATCAATGTAAGACAAAACGGAAACATTCCCTTTCGGCCTTTCAGCTCCGAAGTGAGTAAAATAAACTATGCGGTGTTGTAGTCTCATCGTGTTTCTTTATTTATCTGAAACGTATATTTTTAGTGCTTTTCTTTTTTACAATACAGTTTTTTTTTAAGTTACGAAAGTTGCAGTTATGATTTCTTCACAGATAAGTTATGTGGCCTGGGTGACATAATAAAGAGAAGGGTAGGGGGGGGGGGGATCGTCACATTAAGTCGGTTAATTATCTAGAATTTCTTAACGGGCAACTCCGCGCAATTCCTAAAATTTCGGGAAAATGAGTGATTTCACATAGAAAAAATGAAAGACGTTTACAACTTATTGCAACGCCGATTTAGGGCCCAGCTCTTGAGGAGGAGGAAGGGGAGGATACTGAGGGGAGGGTACGCTTCTCCTCCTCATCCATACCCTCTCCTCCTCCCCCTCTCTTTTTCACACGCGAAACGCGCGTCGTCGCGTGACGTTTCGGCGCTGTGCATTATGGGACGTTTCCCATAATGCACCGCGCGGTTTCGCCGACGGCGACACCGCTCAAGCCGTAAATGGGCGCCTAAGAGCTGCGCTCTAATCTACGAGTAAAAGGCACTACGTCATTGGCTTCGCGAAAAATTCATGCACGTTGCAAAGTTTGCCGGTCCGTTTAAGAAACCATTAGACAGGACAAGGTCGTAATTTTTGACGTGTGGTCTTTCCATGTGATACTGAAAAAACATATGGTTCCAATTATAAAATTTCGGATCGCCATCAAACACCACTACAAATGAAAGTACATTTCACGAAGTCTTTGGGGTGCGTGGGAAGCGGGGTGGTTCGCTAACGTTACCACTCTTGCAACGGGCCTAATGCTAGCGGTGCCAAAAACGCGCGTGATATAGACAAAAAACGGCGCGGCCGTGTTTTCGCGTCAGCACCATTGCGCCTGCTGCACTTGTGGTAACTCTAGCGCAACACCGCGGTTCCCGAGCGTTCCGAATCCTTTAAACTTTGCTCATTTTGTGTATTTTCATGATGGTCAGCAAGTTTTTAATTGAAACCACATCTTTACACTAAAATAATTAAAAAGTCAATTAATAACTTTAGCTAACTAACCGAATTATCGTGACGATTTCCCCCTAGTATGTGCCTCCGGCTGTATAACCCACCTAAGCAGACCGCACTAGTTGAGCCTTCACGGTTTTTAATGCGAAAGCATTAGCTGTCCCACGGAGCGAGCTGACGTCATCAGCCGCGCCAAACGGCAGATAAACTCGTGAGGCCGCGATCTGAGGCATCCCACCTTTGAAGCCGCGCAAAAAGCCACGCACAACGGCAAATAAATGATGCCGCGGTTGATGATGATGGTGAAACACGTTTTTTTCTTTCGTAATTAAATCTCAGGCAATGGCTCCACGGCATGGCCAAAAGAAAAAATTCAAAAAGTTTTACTAAGGCTTGTTTTCAACAGGTAGGAGACAGATGACGGATCTGAGCAGCTGAAGTCTTCTTCCGGAATCCCCTGCCAGTTTTATCCATTCATTAAGGTTTTTGGACTTATCTTCGCGATCCACTGTTGCATGTGCATCATCCCTTTCTCTTCTGAAGTGTTTCTTGTTCCACAGGAGGTGATCCATATTTGGTGGAGTCTTTTCTATACAAAAGTTACACACTGGTGGTTTCGGTACGAATTCCGGGTCTTGTCTCAACTTTATTTGTGTCTCCCATTTCTTGAGGAGTTGCGGGGTTATAGCACTTCATGTCCTTACCCTTCTCAAGAGAGCTGTCTGGTATCTTTTGAGTCCAGAAGGGATGGGGCACTGTTCTTCGGGATGCCCATTTCGTAGTTGCTGCTGTAGTTGTTTCTTTGCCTTATTTATAGTAGCCATAGGATCGTATTCTTTACTCAAATTTTGTAACACAGTAGAGTACGGATGATCTCGTTGAGATTGGCCTGGTCTGATAGAAAGGAAAGAACGGCTGTCCTCTTTCGCGACTTTGTTGGCAATCTCATTTTCCTTAATCCCCGTGTGTCCCGGAATCTAACGCAGGAGTACTGTTGCATTCTTCTTCTTTGTTGTTATTGCCGCCTTCAGAATTTTTCGTATCGTCGGGCTTACCGCATGATGTACGTTACATACTCGAATAACCTCTTTTGAATCGGTGAAAATGGTTATTATTTTCTTTTCGATTGTTTTGCTGCTTGCGTGTTCTGCTGCAGCCAAGACTGCTTGCGCTTCGGCTTCTTCCAGGGTGTCTGCGGCTGTTGGGTATTCCCATGTTCCTATGTTTAGGAGGTGAAAGGCTATCGTTGCGTTATTGTTGGTGACCGCCGCGTCCGTATAGTATATCGCTACCTCGGGAGCACTGCGGATGAGCTCAATTTCTTAGTTGTGTTTTTTTTTGTGCATATTTTCTTCTTTTCAGAGGACCAGGGACCTATACTCTTAAGAATGGGCGTGCCTGGAACTACCGTTATCCGTTCCCACGGTGGTATCTGTTCCGGAAAGTCATTCAGTTCGCTCGTGTCTTGATTTAGCAGATTCATGATACGTCGTCCCTGTTTCGTGTTGAGCACCTTAATTTTGTGCATTTCTTCCTGTGTCGCTCGTAATTCCTCGAAACTCGGGAAAGGGACGCATTCGTGTAATTCTTCTATCTTGACGTTTCGCGGTAATCCTGCAATTCAACGTCTCGCATCGTTTAGTAAACTGTAAGCTTCATCGTCTACTAAACGATGAAGCCGAGGAAGCCGCCGCGCGTCAGTTTCAATCAGCACCACCCCATGGCGCTTGGTGCCCGCGCGCCGGAAAAAGGAATCAGCTGGCGCGCTCGGGAGGCGGTACGACCGCCCGAGCTCGCCAGCCGATTCCTGCAGCCGATTCCGCGCCGCCGAGAAAGCGGCGGCACGGAGTCATGTGCCGATGTCAGCGAGGCGCGGCAACTTCACGAGGACGCGCGCAAAAACGACATTCATGCTTTCGCATTCACAACTCATAAGAAGTGCTTAGGTGTGGATCGAGCCTATTTCTTTTTTTTAATAAAACAACTCTGAAAGCCTACAAAAAAGGACACTGTACATTCACTCACCTTGATTCTCGATGGCATACTCAGTTTCGTAACATTTGGTGCAGTTTGCTGGTCAGTCAGCAGGAATGTGCACTTGCTGTCTTCAATCGTGAACATAAGCTCTCCTAAAAGAACGGTGTTTCATTAGGCACTCCGTCGCTGGAGGGAAAGCAGCCGTCTATTTTCAAGTTCAGTAGAGGCATACGGAAAGTACTCACTTGCAACGAAGGACGTCTTTGCCATGACAAGCGTACCCCCGCGAATACAACTCCCAAAGCTGCTGCTGCATTTTCAACTGAGCTGCCGATGTGCGCACACACCATGGAACCTGCTTTGACGCCGTAGTGTTGATAACCCACGGCGTACTTGCGTATCTTTTTTAACAGGTCGCAAGCGGTTAAGCTTTGATAGGCGTCCACCTAGAAGGAAGAGAGCACAATATGTTCGCGACATGTAAACTCGTAGCTTTGAACTGAACAGCTCCTTGTAAAACAAACGCTCAGCTTATTTCCTACTATCAGTTTGAGATATGTAGACTCTTTGTCTTAGTTTTTCTGTGTTCATTCGTATACGGCACAGAAAGACTGATTTGCAACGAAATGGATAATAGCATATTCATCGAGCATTTGACAGATCAGATTATCTGGCATTCCACTAGCAAATACAAGATTAAGTCGTTTTATGCCCTTTGAATGAAATGATACGTTTTAATCACGCAGGAATATCAGTAACGTACTTACAATAATGATCTTGTCGGAAAATTTCTTCAAGCGCTGCTCTATAAGTTCAGGAGCTGAGCTGTTTTCAACATCGATGTCGGGAAAAGGCGAGTGTATAACTCGGTTCATGATGCGAGCAGCCATCCTTGACGTCGATTCTATTGTGATTTTAAAAACAATATGTTAAGTCCTATTCCTTCAGACAGATAATAGACAATAACATTATATTAGTTTTAATGGTCACTGAGACTGGAGGAAAACAATTATACCAGCTTTTTTTTCATTCAATATACGATATTAAAATAAAGTCGTAGTCAAGACTACATTGGCTCATTCTCGTAAATAAATATTTTAGTTCCTACAAAGATAGGTAATTTGGCCACGAAAAAATATTTTAAGATAGAAACTTAAAGTTAGACAGTGATACGCGTCCGAACTTGTACGGTACTCAAGGTAATCAAATTACTTGTAATCGATTATCTTTGGAGTTACTTTGCAACATTTTAAATGCTTTTATGAGGTAATAATGACAATAGTAATCAGATTAATTTTGAAAATACTAAAACTACTTGTAACCCTTACTATTTTGTCCCTGCCCTTTGTACTGGCACCCTTTGTTTTCACAAGTTTCCTACCAAGAAATCATCGAACCAAGTCTCTGACAAGAGGAAGTTTTATCAAAATCGCTTAATTAGGAAGATAAGTAGTTTATAATTCGGTGATTCTAATCCTATATGAGCACTATGAAAGATCCGTTTTCAAACCGGCAAAATTTGATGTAATCGGAGAAGTAACGGTTAATTCATCTAGTAGCGGTCAATTAGTTTTTATCTCAAGTAATAAGTAACTTGATTTAATATTTTTTAATCCAGAGAAATTTTAATGGCTTACTTCCATAGAGTAACGTGTACAAGACTGTGCGCATCATAAAGAAGAGTTTTCTTTTTACCAACCTGAACTAAAGAACTTTAGACGAGGTTCTTCTCTGACGATGGAATCTTTTTGGCAGCCAGTGAAATATACACCGTTAACGCAGCTAAGGTTTTGCTCGAGTCGCCGTTTTCAGCCTGCCAAACACTCCACATCCTCTATATATGATCTCTCTCTCCTCTCGGCCGTTGCTAATGACAATCTTGCAATAGTTTTGTTTTTCTGTTTGTCACATAAAACGGCAAGGATAGTCCACGATGGTCGGGGAGAGAGTCTCTGTCGACGTGAGCGGCCGCCTGGTTTCCCGGAGTCCTCCCCCAACTTTGAATCCACCGACGCGTGCGAGAAGTCTTTGTCGGCTCCTCTCTCGGTGGTTCCCTTCCCCTCACCTCGCCCGCCCGGGCCAACACCTCCTAGAAGAGAAGGCCGGAGTGCTCTTCTCGTGACGTCGCAAAGGAAGGCCATCGGAGGCGCGCGTCGAAGCGAAGGCAACGCGCGTGGATCGACCGTCGTAACGCGCTTTTAGTCACATACGCGTGTCTAATTACCTAAAATGAAAGCTGCACATCGCAACGGGTCTAGAAAACATTTTATTACACGGGCAAAATATTACACCGCTAAATAATCGGTACGAAATGGCACGAGGTATGCGTATAAGACGTCTATAGAAAAATGTGATTGTTTTAAGTCGAAAACATTGGGTCACGCAATTATTGCTGTAGGATTGCATATTTTATACAGAAATGCTTCGACAAAATGGCGAGACACGCAGTGATTGGACACAGCAAAACAGATCAGTTAAAAAGCAGGTAGACGTAATCAACGCGGACACGGCTAGACAAGTGTGAATTACGACCATGTAAGCGATGTCATCGCGTGCAGTCACTGAATTCTTGCAGTATACCCCGGCCACATGTCAAAATTAATGTAATTTCGATCGAATGACATTATGGGGGACGACAAATCAGCTTGCGATGCTCGTATAATCACTCAAGACCACGAGCTGATTAAATCCCATATCATTTAATGAAAATATATTAACTTTGCCGTGTGGCTGGGGTACTAAACTTACTATTTAGTCAACTAATTTACTTCTCCCTATGGGCTCGAGCTGCCTTAGAACAAAATATAACTTATTTTGTATACAATAACACTATTACCTTAATACAGTTAAGATTCTAGTATAAACGCGGTAAAGGCAATAAAATACCATTAGTATGAATAAACACGTAAGCACAAACAACGCACTTTCAGAAAATCACACAAACTTGTTATTCACCTTCCAGTGAAAACTAGATTACCACGCATATTTACAAATATCGACGCAAGTGAACACGGATAACGACGAAGAACAAATTCCATTCAATCACGAGTTAAAAAAAAAACGACTGCAGCACTCTACTCGCGTCTCTACATGACCAAGAAAGCCCGTAAATAAGTTGTTTCTCACCTGTCCATCGTATCCATACGTCCCGCAACGTCCGTCACGAAAACATTTTAACACGAACTCCAAGAAGTCTCTCTGTCGAGAGAGAGGTCTATCGATAATCGACCAGTGTCATCGTTGACTAGTTGCCACACATGTCACTCAAACCGTAGCAGGACTTGTTCCGCGAATCCACGTAAATGCCGTAGTATCAAGCGAACACAAAAAAACTACCCGAGACTGCGGTGACGGCAGAAAAACGACGGGAAGAAGGAAACAAGTCTCAAAAGAACCACACACGAGAGCAGCGGCGACGAAAGGCTTAACGTTGTCGACCCATCTCTTGCTCGTGTGCGCTCCCTGCGGCGATGACTGGATTTTTTTTTCGGTTTCCTTCCCTTCTGAAATGTCTCAGCGTTCCTTTTCAGACAGTCAGCAGCTCACACACAACGTAAATTTACCAGAATCGGAGCCCGTATGAGGGAAGAAAATGTCGCACCGGGCCGGTTCATTCGAAAAGTCTTGGGAGCTGCGGGACTGCACGTAGTCCCGTGGTTACGGGGATAATCATAAATATAAATTTGGTACTTTCAACGTTGGTAACGCGTTGAATATTACGTTTATATTATATATATAATAAATTATACAAGACTGCGCTTTTAAAACGTATATTAATGTCGGATAAACGCGCACGAACACCACCGCGCCGCTCGACAAGAAACATTTTTTTCACGTCGATACCAGCATTTTCTCACGTAGTTGCGCCATGGCCTTCCTTCTCCGACATTGTGACGTAACCACTCGGAGCGCTACGGCCTTGTCTTCTAGGGAGTGTTGCCCGGGCTCGGTGGGGCAACGCGTGTAGCCCCGGTACTTGACTGCCCTGCGCGAGACTCAAGTTACTCCCGAGGCCATGGGCCGCATACTCGCTTTCTGGTAACTCTGCCCAAAAACAAACCAAGCACAAAAATATACCAAGAGCTCTTTGAACCTAGCAGAGTTGTGTCTCGTGAAACGGCGGGGGATGTTTTGGGTTTACAGGGCCGACTGTTTTCAGGGCCAAAGGGCAGATCCGCAGGGCGATGATCGTCTGGGAGAGGGAAATTTCCACGCTTGATGTGCGAACCTGGGTTTGAGTGCGAGGCACAAAGGCAGTGCGAGAAGAGACTCGGAGGCGAACGGACGCATCGCGTCGTCGAGCGGTGCGACGAGACCACTGTCGACGGCCCCACGCCAAGTGCAAGACAGAGTTCCACTGTGTGTGTGCGTGTCATCTGAAGAAGTGGGTGCGAGGCCAGGGGCCCCGCCCATAGGGAGCCAGCGGACCACCGGAACTCCTCCACCTTGGACGGACCGCTTAGGGAGACGTCGTCAACCATCAACTCGTCGATGAGACTTTCCGTACTCGCTGTTACTTCTTGAATTGGCATCTTTTGATTGGGTTAATCGTAACATCTTCATTAGTAACTGTATAAGCCTCCGTAAACCTATGTGTGTAAACCCTGTTTTCGTAAGCGCTCTACCCACTATTACAGAAGCGATTTGTGCAGAGTGTATGTATCGCAATTAGCTTTCTGCCTACCACTAAATTAAAGTTTCTTGGTGTTCTCGTTCTACGTCTCTGTTTCTCTTCATTGGTCAGACTCTCTACCAGAGTGTTCAATCAGTGGTTCCTCCTTTAACAAAGTCACGCCCAGAGAACTCCTCTCGACTTTTGGTTGTGACACCGTTCGAGCATCCAGCACGAAACACACACCTGTGCGAGCCTATTAAATGAGCTATAATCAGACATGCGCAGTATGCACACGCGGTGATGATTCGTAGAGAAAACGGACTTCTTTCTCTTTTTTCACGCCCATGAAGATTGAAACTCGCAAGTCGATGGTCATGCACGGAATTATAAGTTTGTTATCATTAATCCTGAAGATAATTAGGCAAAATCTCTTTTGCCCAGACTTCAATATTTAACTTCCAAGAATAATCGTACGGCTCTGCTGAGAGTCTCGAAAATTGTTCATCATCTTGCTGTAGTTGCAGCAAACTGACTTCTATAGGTTGCTGTAGTTGCAGGACATTACTAAATAATCAGGCGTTTTGAAAAAAAAGGATCAGTAGTGCCCTCGTGTTTTCCTAATCGGAATGCTCTATATATTTTGTTTCTTTGATTATTAGCCCTTGTTTTTTGTATGAAGTACAAACATTTTGAAAGTCGATCTATGCTTTAATTTGCAAAACCAAAGCCATATAGTGTCAAAGTATTGCGATGTTTACAAATTTGTCCACATGTATAGTAATGTATATTGCGAAACGTGACACTTGATTAACAGCTGGCTTCATAAACGGAAGCTCCTGGTTAAGCAGCTCACGTATAATAACCAACGTATCTGTAAAAGAAATAAAAAAATAAAAATATATTAGTTTTACTTGCCATAAACGTCGTGGATTTGTGGCTGTTGTGAGACGACGGGCTAAACGACGCGCTTTTATTGCGACATTATCTGGAAGCAAAGAAGCTAAGCTCGTGCTCTCCTCATCATCTTTCTCTTCTCTCGTGGCCGGACCGCTACAAGTGCCCCCCTTTCTTTCTCTTTCTCCTAGAACAGTAAAATGTGAATTGTTTGGTGAGGGAATCAGATTTGCACCTGTTGCCCAGTGCACGTGCTTCACAGGCTTGTCAGGGCACGAAGCTGTACTGGTATAGATGTGGGCAGCCTTTAGGCTGTCCAAGCTCACAACTCCCTGTCGACCATTAATTTCCAAGGTGAACGTTTTCGTGTTTCGACAAACTACCTTGTAGGGACCGTCATATTGTGGATCAAGTGACCCTCGGGCTTTGTCTCGCCTGATGAACACATGTGTCAACTTGTGAAGGTCGTTGCTGACATATGTACCTCGATGTGATGTAGATCGTGGTTGAGCTGGTTGTAGTAGTTGCATGGTATCACATTGGCGAGCCGCATAGTCTGTGATGTCAATTGTAGAGGACGTAGGTGTTTGCTTGTATAAGCTCTCCAGGAAGTCGTAGAGTCGTACCAGGCACGTAGCCAGGGGGGGGGGGGGGGCAGGGGGCCCGCCCCCCCAAAAAAAATCTTCCAGTTTGCTGAGACCTCCTCCCCCCTCCCCCTCACACAGCATTTTGTCATGGGCGCCCCCCCCCCCCGAAACAAAATCCAGGCTACGTGCCTGAGTCGTACCATACACCAACTCTCGATGACGAACATCCCAGGTCCTCTTTAAGCGTGGACCGGATACCAAGCAGCACTATTGGAAGTGCTTCGGTCCACTTAGTTGTCTGATGGGCTCGGAGTGCTGTTTTCAGATGACGATTGAAATGTTCTACCATTCCATTGGCTTGAGGATGATATGACGAGGTGTGTATTCGAGTGCTGCCGAGAAGACGGGTGAGGTCGGCGAAAGGTCTGAACTCAAATTTTCGAACGCGATCCATGGTGATGACGGAAGGTACGCCAAAGCGCGCGACCCATCCCGCGATGAGAGCTTGAGCCATCGGTACATTCGGTGATGTCGGAGATAGGGATAGCCGCCGGCCAACGTGTGAACCTGTCTATAGATGTAAGTAAATACGATGTGACCATTTGACGGTGTTGGGGTCCAACTAAATCAATGTGTATGTGATCGAAACGTTTGGTCTGGTATGGGGTACTGTTGTCAGTGTTGTTTTAGCCCTAAAACTCTCGTAGCTGACGTAGACTTTGAGGCTGTGGGAAGTCTCATATAGCGCTCACCTTAGATGGAAGGGGTGTAACGCCAATGTGGTCCACGTGGTGTCCCAGAACGTCGAGTTCAGTGACGCCTAATTCGCATTTGCTCGCGTTTATAATAATGCCGTGAGCGTCAAGACGCTCTAACAGTGCGCGAGGGTGTTGTTTGTGTTCATTGTCTGATGTGCTGGCCACAAGGGTATCGTCCAGATAGCAAAACAAAAGTCCGAACCTCGTATAACTTGATCAATGAAACGCTGAAATGTCTGAGCCGCATTGCAGAGCCCGAAGGGCATGCGGACAAACTCAGAAAGTCCAGAAGGCGTAATCATTGCTGTTTTGCGGATGTCGTCGGGCGCCATAGAGATGTGGTAGTAAGCACGGGCAAGATCAAACTTGGAAAACTCTCTTCTTGCCATGAAGACTAGGCGTGAAATCTTGAATATGTGGAACTGGGTACTGATCTGCTGTCGTGACCTTGTTGAGGGCCGATAGTCGCCGCATGGGCGCCAGTCCCCATTACTCTTGGGCACTATATGAAGCGGGCGAGCTGCAACTGCTGGAGGATGGACGAATTAGTCCGAGGTCGAGCATGTGATCAAACCCGCGCTTTGCTACGGAAAGTTTCTCTGGAGGTAATCGGCGGGGTCTGGAGTACACGTGTAGTCTTGATTTAATTATATGGTGAAGATCATCATGTTTGATCGGGCTTTCGGTGTTGCAAGGTTGGGTTAGACTTGAAACGCGTAAATAATAATTTCGCATGTTGATTTTGGTTTAGGGCGCAGGAGTGTCGGACTAATAATCGCTGCTTGAGTTGGAACTTCACAGACTGTGAGCTTAGTGTCATAGTCCAACAAGCGCTTTTTACTCATGTCTACAAGGAGATGAGAGTGCGCTAAGAAGTCGGCTCCAATTATGGCGTGTCGGACTTTAGCGACGATGAATACTCATCAAAAAGTGCGACGCAGTCCTAGGTCTAATGTCACAGAACGGTTCGCCATACGTATATATCGGCGTTCCATTTCGCTGCTTCGAGGACGTTATTGTTGATGTCTTGCCTGGCGACATTACAGCGTTGGTGGGTACTACACTAACATCTGCACCAGTGTTGATTAAAATCTTAATTTAGTTCGGAGCTCCATGAGCAAAAATATGTGAGACGGCCTGGACGTGTTCCAACAGCACTATCCGTCTTCAGTTGTTGGATAGGAAGTTTCACGTGAAGGAGCAAGGAGGGCAGGGCAGCATTTGCGAGCTTGCGCTCCGAACTGCGCATGGTACCAGTACGTGGTGTTACCGTGTTCCCTGGAGTGGCTGCTACAGCGTTGTCTGGACGGAGACCTGTGAGTCTTGCGACGAGGTCTTGGTACATGCAATTTCTTTGTGAATAACAGCGTTAGCATCTGTCACCTGCGCTTGGAGTCAGCTGTAGCTGGGTATTCCGAGGTGTTAACACCGTGATGGCAAGAGTCGGTACCTCAAAGGTCGATGACGCGTTTTCCAAAATTTTATCTCGCAAGTTCTGCAAGCGCGTCACGAGGTACACCAGTTGAGGTAGTCGAAATCATGCGTGCATTCGATGGGAGGTGCTGTAGGAACAACTCTCGAAGCATCGAGTCATCGATGGCCGCAGTTACAATCAATTGTCTCATGCGTCATAGCAGCTGACACAGCTTGCTGTCTTCAAGTTCTTCCTCTGTGAGGTGTTGTCGAAGGCGCCTCCGTTCCGACGCCGTCATACGCTTGATGAGCTCATGCTCTGAGTTTGTCGTACGGTGCATCTGGGGGCGGCATCATAATGATGTCCCTGACTTCGGCAGCCCTCGGTCGGGCGGAGGGCACTGACAGCGCAATGAAACTTGGTTACTTACGATGGTATACTCCGCGTAGCGAAGAGTGATTCGACATGCGCAAACCACAGCGCAGGATCAGCGGGCCAAAAGAATGGGAGTTTGAGAGAGAAAACTCCAGCTGCGAAGCACGCTCACCGTCAACTTGCATGATGTTGACGACTCCGAATGCTGAGTGAGGAAATCATGTCCGGGTCACCAATGTGGGGTCATTAGACGACGGGCTAAACGACGCGCTTTTATTTCGACATCATCTGGAAGCAAAAGAAGCTGAGCTCATGCTCTCCTCATCATCTTCTCTTCTCTCGTGGCCGGACCGCTACAGTATATTATCCTAAAAAAATTAACGCACCAATTGATGTAAAAGAATAAAGTGAACACTTGAAGTTCAGACCTTCCTCAAACAAATCATGCATTTAACAAATAAACGCTTTTGAATTAAGTTCCAAACTATTGTAAACTATATTCAGTGTTACCAGTAAGGCGTTACTTTTTCCAGTTATGTAGTAACGTACTCGTTACTTTTCAAAACAGAAGCCGGTAACGCACTTACGTTACTTATATCAAGTAGTGAGTAACGTAGTTACGTTACTCGTTACTTCTTCGCAAGCCTTAAAAATTACACTGCAATCTTTTCGTGTTTTTAGGCACAAAGCCATATGAATTTCTTAGTTGTTTTTTTTGCGTTTTTCTTTGCACTTCCCTTGCGAGTATTTAGGTTAAACCGTAAAAAATATAAAATAAATATGTTCAGTTTCTGGATGGGCATAATGTTTCTTGAAATATGGCGCTTGTGCATACCTGTAGCGTCAAGCAGTAAAACGTGTTAATTAAAAATTTTAAAAAGTAACGAGAAAGTTAGGTGCGTTACTTTTAGAGCGCAGCCCTTAGGCGCCTCGTTGCCGGCTTGAGCGGCGTCGCTCGTCGTGCGTAACCGCGCGGTACATTATGGGAAATGTCCCATAATGCACCGCACGAGGAGCCACGTGACCAGAGTCACGTGACCTCGGGAGAGTCACGTGACCTCCGCGCGGTGCATTATGGGAAATGTCCCATAACGCACCACGCGAGAGGCCACGTGACCAGGGTCACGTGACCTCGGGAGGGTCACGTGACCCCCGCGCGGTGCATTATAGGAAATGCCCCATAGATGGCAACCGCGCGCGGCCTGCAGCGTGACTTCACGAGGGTCACATGACCTCCGCGTGGTCACGCTGACCCTGGTCAGGTGACCCCTGAGGTCACGTGAGCCCTCTTGAGGTCAGGTGACCCCTCTAGGTCACGTGACCCCTCCCCTGAGGTCACGTGACCCCCCTGAGGTTGTGACCACACTTGAGGTCACGTGACCCCCACCTGAGGTCACGTGAGCCCCTGAGGTCACGTGACCCCCTGCCCTCGCATAACCTTCAGCCATGCAGAGGAGGAGGGAGGAGGGCATACTCTCCCCTCAGTACCTTTCCCTCCTCCTCCTCAAGAGCTGCGCTATAAATCGGCGTCACAGGGAGTTGTAAACGGCTTTCATTTTTTTATCGGCAACGGTAACACGCTCCTTTCATTTTGAAATAAGGAAGGTAGGTAACGCGTTATTTTAGAGCGGAGCTCTACACCTGTATCCACGTTTCGTGGCGTCGCCGTCGGCATAACCGCCCCGCTAAATTTAGCGGGAAATTGAATTGGTGTTGAGGTCACGTGACGTAAATTTTCCCACTAAATCTAGAGGATAAACTGTATTTATTCATGGGTGACGAGACACGAAGTCATGTGAGGTTATTTTCTGCTAAATTTAGTAGGGAAACTTAACCTGCTAAATTTAGCGGGAAAAGTTTGCCGCTAAATTTGGCGCAAAAATTTTCCAGCTAAATTTAGCGAAAACTTTTCCGGCTAAGTTTAGCGGGAAAATTGTCAGCTCTAAATTTAGTGGAATAATTTCCCTCTATATTTAGCGGAAAAATTTCCCGCTAAATATAGCGGAACATTTTCCGGCTAAGTTTAGCGGGAAAATTTCCTGCTAAATTTAGCGGACAAAATATTTCCACTAAATGTAGCGGGAAATTTTCCCCGCTAAATTTAGCGGGTTAAGGAGGAGGAGTAAAAGGTACGGAGGGACATGTATCTTCCCTCCGTACCCTCCCCTCCCTCGTCCTCCAGAAGAGCTATGCTCTAATTTCGCATTACAGAGATTTGTAAACGTCTTTCATATTTTATTTGCAAGTAACGAGTAATGCATTTAGTTCATTTCTTTTCGGTAACGCCAACAACACTGAGTGGATTACACGTATCTGTGCACAAAAGGCATGGCGAGCAAACCCCTCAAGATTTTTTCATGAAACAATGAAAATGTTTGGTAAATATTTATACCAATATAGATTAAAAATCACTCCTTGGCTCGAGGGGAATTAAAGTCAAAATTTGTCTGGTGCATACTCAAAGTTACTGCGTTTGATTACACATGAATGCTTCCGGGTCAAAAGCAAGAAAGGTACTGAATATGAGTGTGTCACCATCAATCCTGCAATGGCCGAAAAACTACTTTAGTGCAAATTTGTCACGCAAGCTATCAGTTGCTGTTTTACAAATAAAATATTTTACGATAAAATAAAATCTACGAATAAACGAACCTAAATATTGAAACTTTGACAAGACATTGCTGTTTGAGCAGCCTGTAACAACCAAAAACGTTCATTAAACACGGACCCTAAAGCAGGTGAAAATAGAAACATTACACGAACATTTCAGTACATAAAACATTCTTGTGATGTGGCAGAGACTGGGATTATCGTTATTGATGTGACGCAGCGCATAAGACAATTAATTGCAGAAACATCGTATAGATTACTTCAGACACCTGCACCGTGCTCTCCATGTCGTTTGAACTGCAATAAAAAGCAAGTACCCAAAACATTACGCAGTT
Organism: Ixodes ricinus; assembly: GCA_037355805.1. Lineage (NCBI taxonomy): Eukaryota > Metazoa > Arthropoda > Arachnida > Ixodida > Ixodidae > Ixodes > Ixodes ricinus. The sequence goes on along the minus strand of JAZHYW010006490.1, from coordinate 10,433 downwards.
TCGTGTCTATGGGGTGCTTACATAAGAGCTATGACCCTATGAATCAGAACATAATAGCATAATGGCTAATACGCTTGAACTAAACATTTTGGGGGGCAGATTGCTAGGTAATTGTGTTGCATACTTGAAACGTTCTGGAATCACAGACGTTTAGTTATATTCTGAGTTTCTGGACGCCAGACGCCTACCTCCACGGCGCTCTTCATCGGATTGCTTAACACGTGCCATCTGTACATTTGATAGTTGTTCCTCGAATGAAGCGATGCTACCGCTAATCGCGCTGATAAACCTTGCGATCTTCCAGAGCCTTTCATACTCTCGAGCTCCTCTTCCCTTTGTGCGCGCCGGTGGTCTAACTACTCCTCACCTACTTCACTTCCCCTTACCTGCCCCTCTGGTCACATGACACCCGTTAACGAATCACTGTCGTACACCTCACTCCTCCTTTCCCACCCGTCAACCAATTAGTGTCCAGGATCGCGGCCACGCTTTTATCGAAGATTCACGAAATGCCGAACACCTTGCCAAAGAACGTTTTGCGTTAATACAAGCCGGGCGCCCTTATGCGCCTTGAGTAGAAAGATCTCAAGTGAACTGCTCACATAACTCGCGATGTTTCAAAATATATTATATTGTGATGTGGCACCACGACATTACGAGAAAATTTCACCTGGGATTGCAAACGAAAAGCCCAAAGATCACGACTAATGAGCCGTAATACATGGGTCATTATTTTTGCTTAAAAAAGGTACTATCATAATGCATCTGAAATTTAAAGCCACCATCATAACTGCAACAGTACATGAGCTAACAATATTAGGACGACACACAATTCTGTACAACAATTACGTAGTTATGCTTCATGCTTAAACACGAAGCCGCGCAGATGATTCCATTTAAATAATGTTGAGGTATCACACCACAAGCTCACCAAAACATGCCAATTTTGGCTAAAATAACGATGCTGCTGTTTTAAACACCCCACATGCAGGTGTTACAATTGGATGATCACGTGCAGGTCGATCATGAACATACCTGAAGTTGTGACAAAAATATCTCATCTCTTTGGCATTTCCCACAGACATTCTAAATACATTGTCCTTAGAATGCCTGCGCTCCTCCTCTTGCCGGCAATATGAAGAGGCCACTGAAAGGCACTTTGCGGGAGTCTTGTGAGTGTAGAAAGCCGTCGCCATGTGACACTTTGAAATCGCGTAACGTCACGGTGCCACGTGATGTCATGTAATGTCACGTTATGGTCTCACCAGACATCAGGGTGTCATGTGTCGTTATGTCACAATCTCGCGTCATGGTGTCAAATAGCATCATTTAACCGCGTGACACTATGACGTCAAGGTGGCATGCGATATCATGGTATCACGTGACGTGTCCATGTCGCGTTTTGTTGTCAGCGGACATCAAGTGACCAGGTGGCCTTATGATGCCACGTAAAGACGCAGAAAACCTATATACTTCTATTCATTGAGAATGCCTTTGGGGTTATGTCACAAGGTCACGTGACACAGTGACATTGAGGCTACATTCCGCGTACATAGTATCTCTAAGGCTGGCCCTTAAATGAATACGCATTTAAGATGACAAAAATTGTTCGACGATCACTGGGACTCATGTGATGGAAATGCGCTACCATTTCTGTCGGATGCCTTTCCTCTTGCTTTCCGCTGCATGCTTTCGTCGCTTTGCCTCTGCGGCAGCAGCCGAACGACGCTTAAGCCCGTTTACACACTTGCAACCGAGTACGACCGAGGGAGACAAGACCGGTTTTAATGCTCTTACGACGGCGTATAGGACCTGCTCCGCAGTAGCGCATCAAGTCGTACGCCATCGCAAGAGGCTTAAAAACCGGTCTTGTCTCTTTCGGTCCTATTCAGTTGCAAGTGAGTGAACGGGCCTTTACGCTCCTTCTCTGTCTTGGCCTGACGTCGCCTACGCGTGGTCTTCTTCGGTCGTTGCTCTTGGAGACGGTCAGCCATATCACTCGTGGAAAGAACCATATTCATAGGCCGGAGCGGCAACTGAGTCTGGGCCGTATTCCAAAGCAGCGCGGCACCTGCTTGTCGCTCGCTCCGCACCAGCTGTGCGACGCTCGTATTGGTCCGAAGCGCCGACGTCAACACGTGTCACCCTCTTCCTTTCTTCCCGCCGCCGTGGCGAGACATTGAATCTGTAAACACAATACCTCCTCACCACCCCACTCTCCTCGTGACATAATGCATGGTGCTGACAAACGGACGCATAGACTAACACCGGCGGGTTTTCGCGAACACGAGCATTCTAATGCTAACATAGTAAAAAAACTTCCCGCACGTTGCCTCTACGGACGTGAAATCAGTCGCTCTGTCCACAAGGGCCGCCTCAACGCATATTCAGTGGGCTGTCATGCAAATTAATTCTGAAATTCAGAGATGTGAAGTGCTGCTTTATGCGCTGATGGGTTTTGTTGCTGGTGTAAAGGTATGGCTATTGCCCCATCAATATCTGCTAAAACGAATTGGAAAACTGATGACTGCTTTAGCTTGACCCTTTCTGACCGCTCTCGCGGCTCGCCCTCATGAGTCGTCCTGTGCACTCAGATTTCTTCATATATATTTTTTACCCTTAGAGCCCGGGATATTAATGAGGGGAATGGTAAGAATGCAAAATAACACCAGCAACTACACAACAGTTCAACAGTTAAACATTATTCAATGCATGGTATGTAGCACTGGAACAAAAGAAGTACAGAGTTAACAATTGATGTATGTAATGCAGGCAGATGATTCATATTCATTTGAAACTCTATTAGCTCCATATGTTTCGCTGGCGCCCTCTTACTGTTTCCTCCCGTGACGTCACAACCAGTATTTACCTTGCCGTGATTAGCAGGATTTGCCTCGCCGTGAACCGGCGATTGGGCGAGCATTATCATAATACAGGAAGCAAGGGTTTGCTCAATCGAGATCTTGGACCACAGCGACGCGATTAGTGGCATACGTCAATAATAGTCAGTGACAGCTTTAGAAACGCAGAGCATCACGGGTTCCGAGCATCTCATTATCACTTCCACAGCCAATGAGATAACGGCAGGAGCCAATCAAAACGTCAATGAACCAATCATGGTGCCAGACGCGTGCACATCCACGCTTCCCATTTCTGAAGCTGTCGGGGACTATGCCAAGCGCAAGTTCGTCTGCTCCTTGCGCAGGAGTTGCGGTGATGTAAGAACGCCGACATCTTATTGGCTGATTAAAAAAAATAGTGGGTAGACCTCAAGGCATATAGTCATTGAGGCCTGCCCACTATCCGTTCAATCAAAGCCAATCGGAGCTCGGCGTCGTTCTGACGTCAACGCAACACCTGCGCAAAGAGCAGACGACTTGCTCTCAGGCATAGGAATGAATAATGCGGAAAATGTGCAGATTATGTCTCTCCTCTTGTACGTGATACTCCGGGCCTCAATAAATATTGACAATATCAAAAGGACTAGGCGGGGGACGCGTTTCCAAGTGCTTATAATGTTCGTATGTCAACAACGACTCGTGTCGAATGTGCACAGGCAGGGTCCTTGCGCGCCCTAAAATGCGAGCGTTATTCTCTCAAAATGTCCACAATCTTTTCTCTTTTTCTTTACAGCGGGCACTGCACTCGATTAGGTTTAGAAACACATTCCGCGGCGAGCGACCACAAAATCATAAAAGTGATATCAGAAGCTTGACAATAATTTATGATATTATCGTTTTAAACATTTATGTGCGCCTCCTTTACCGTGCACGAAAACATCCAATCACAGCGAGGTACGATAGAAGCTATGAACGACGAAAGAGAAAGCACGATTAGACCTAGAACACAATGTGTGCGATATAACACCGAGCATCACGTTTGTTGTATAAAGAGATATCGGTAAGGACCGCCGATAAACGATAGCGCTGTCTGTAAAGGCTGGTTGTCACGTGGTCCGGCAAGCATCAGAAAAAGGCCTGCGCAACTGTCCATCGGTTCATTCTTGCTCTGTTCTGAGATGTAGCAATAAACACTTTTGCTGCCATGTCTCGCCCACCTACATTCACTAGGCGTTTCACATTGATCTCAAGTCGGGGTCATTCTCACAAGGCTTACGTGATATTTAAACCTAGACGTATTTTGCAAAGCTTCCTTTATAAATTGCAGTAAATAACTCTCAAAGTACCCTTCAAAAGCTAGATGCACGTTTTTTGTTTGTTTTTTCTATATTGGATCAACTACGTTGATCAATCCGTACAACCTTTACAATTTCACGTGCTTATAAACACGGCAGTTTTTGTTGCTGTGGTTTTCTTTACCGAAGGCAATTATATTATTTTGCATAAGAGAACGTGTAACTTTAAATGCCATCTCCATACATTGTAATTGCATTTGCACAAAAACTAAAAATAGAAGTTTCTCAACACCTCTGAATCAGATTTTGTATTGCGAACTTATTCAGATGCTGCTCAGAAAGCATAATACGTATTTGACCAATATGCATCCCGAATTTAGATCAATATATAGGGTGTCTCCCAAACAATTTAGTGTTTCTTCAACCGCAAAACGTAGCACTAGAGGTCCTTCGGGATTAAAAACAGCGCTAAAGACGAAGCACCAAACGAGGAAGTGACACGGACGTAGCGCTGACTTACAACTGAGTTTATTGATTGCAAAATCGCAATATATACAGCGCTGCGTCCTTGTTATTTCTTCGTCTGGTCCTTCGTCTTTTGCGCTGTTGTTAATCCCGAAGTATGTACCAACTCGCCCAAGCCTCAACTTTAGCACTAGAGGTCCGAACCACATGTTGAAGTTTCAGCAAGAACAGATATCTGATTAAAAAGTTCCGTGATTTTTTGAAAATTTCGATGGGAAAATTGCTTTTCGCCTGTTTTCGTTTTCTGGCGCCATAGAACTCCATGTATTCGAGAGATCTGTCAGCCGCCATTTTCCCATTCAGATTTCTAATGATCTAACGGTTTGTGCAGAAACTTTGGCATCTGGTTCGGAGCTCTAGCGCTTCATTTGGGTGGAGATTGAACCTTCGGCGATGCGTAGTTTACAATTGCGGTAAAAAAAAAACTGTACATTTTCTTGGGGGACAACCTGTACTATCCGCAAGATGAAGTATGGTGGTGATGTAACGTTCCCGGACAGCTACAGTTTTTAGGCTTTATGATGGGGACATTTATTATACGTATTAAAAAGGCTACTTGGCCAAGTTGGTTTTGATTAAGCTTAAGAGTAAAACGCCAAGAAAACGAGGGCGAAGCATAAGAGGAGCACAGGACATGGCGCACGCCGAGTACTTTGTTCTACGACGTTTTTGTTTTCTTGGCGTTTTGCCCTGAATATTTATATGACGCCTGTGATTATCGATGTTTATCGTTCATAATTACGATCAATTATTTTTGAGAGGATGAGGGTATTCAAATGTTCATGTGCTATGTACACTTCGAAATATTTTTTTAAAGTTGGTAACAGATAGGGATGACGAGTTGTAAACGGCACGGTCTACATTCCGCGCGTAGATGTTGAAGGCATCTAACACAAACATATAAACGTAAACATAAATAATAGATAAACATATATAATACCGTATACATATGTAGTGTCGCTGTAGTTTATAGTCCTACTACGGCGCATCGTTTTTCGTTTTGTTTTCTTGAATTTTGTTTTTAAGGGGTGTTTTTGCAAAAGGATGGTCAAAGTACGTTTGTTATATTTAAACAATAACACTGTTTATGCACAAAAATATACAGACCCTCATAAAGTATACTGCATAAATGATCGAAACGGTAATTAATATATAGCAAAATGCACAAAAGCAAATTATGTAATTGGGATGTTTTCACGAAGAGTTAATGACCTCTGTTTCCTCTCTATCAAAACTGCAAGAGTGTGTAGCTCATACAAGAGCCGTATATAGAGAGAGTTTGGCCATACATTGGGAAGTATAGGAGGCAAATGAGGAGGCGCCATTGGTCGAAAGCGGGCTGGGCGTGTTCCAGGGCGTCTCCACAAATTCGAATATGGCCAGCCAGAAGCCGCGAATAATACCCTGGTGGTGGTCGTGAGAAACAAAATTAATAAGTGCGTCAGAGTAACTCTCGTTGACTGAAAATATGGTGCACGTGATTTTTCGATCACGGTCATGCGAAATAAAAATCTAGCAGAACGATTCGACGTAATTTGTACGCCAGGCGCCGAGGGCCGGGAATCTGCCGTTCGATCGGTCAGACTCCGTCCGAACAAAAAAGAGTTCGAGCGGCACATTCGATTCTTACATCTTTTTGCATGATCATAATCGAAACATGACGTGCAGCATATTTTCAACCATGAAGAGTTACTACATTTAACTCTTACGCGCTTATTAAAACTGTTTTTTGCTATACCACCGGTAGGGATTATTTTCGGCTTCTGGTTGGCCAAGAGAGCATGTCAAGCCCTCTTTCTGTGTCTGGTGCACGCCCTGGCTCTTCCGCTCCTCCCATTAACCAAACTCTCCCTATATAGGGTTCTCGCATATGCTACTCCTGAAATCTATGCGAAATAACGCGTGTACTAAGAGTCTCTCTATTGTTGAGTATACTTTAATTCTACAAACTTCATTCCACCTTTACAGAACGACATATGGCGGACGCAAAAACCTAGTTTTGCTCATTATTGTCTTGTTCCGTTCTACGCTACGCAGGGGTTTGAAGCTGCGATATTTTCTACGCGATTACATTGGAAATGGAAGACCATTTCTGATGACACTGATATAAATCTTTTTCTGAGACCCACCAGTTCCTGCCAAAAGAGACCATGCAATGTTCCAGAAAAATTATGTTCACTGCGACGCGAAATAGTTTTGGTTTCGGTGTTTGGTGTCGCTCGAGATGGCTCCCCAGCGTGCCTTTGTTGGCTGTTACAGCTACGTGCCTAGCTGTTGAGGACGGGCTTGCATCGCGCATCACCTCCGGGGTGCGCATAAACAAGCATTGCCGCATGTTGTGATCGTGCTTCGCTTGATAGCTTGCAGTCTAGAGCTGCATGACCTACGATACGATAAAAATTACCCGCATCTACATCCCTGCGGCGCACTATAGTGGTCAATGATTGCTATCTAGGAAATGAGCTATGTGAACCACGAAGCCGAAAGTCTGTCTACAGCTGAACATGAAGTCTGCGACGTGACACTGAATACGCATGAGCATGTGAAACACCACGCTCAGCTTCACATCGCAAGCTTTATTTCTTAGCTTTATATATCGTTTCTTCGCCATACTAATATGCTTAATTTCCTCTATGAATCGCAATGATTGGCTCTTCGATTGCTCTGCGGGAAGGTAGACGCGTGGAGACTTTTAGAGTGTAGATAGAGCGACCCACACGTACCAAATGAGCTTTATTACAGTTAAGGAACGCAGGGCGCGGTGAGTGCTGGTCATATCATCGTCGTTCTCAGCCACCGACATTCTGGCACCAGCCGATAAGAATGCCGAAGAGCGAACCGCGAAGCAAAATGCACGAACACAGTAAGTCGCACAATGCGTTCTTTTGTTGGCAGTGACCACAGTTTGGATATATCCCAACGCTATATACATGTGAGCTACTTTGACAGTTTATAAAACCTCCCGCATTCGTACACTTTCTGCTTCAATGTTATTGCAAAGCACTCCTAAGGCCCAATCAGTTCCATCTACGGAGGGAGCTCGGAGAACCTCAACCAAAAAACAAACAAAAAAAGAGTCGCCTTTGTGAGAGTCGGCATGGTGGGAAGTTAAGCTTATTGTCACAGCGCAAAGTTTTTTTTTGTTTTTTTAATGCGAAAGCATTAACTGTCCCATTGAGCGGAGCCAGCGCTGTCTGTGACCGCGAGAAACGGCTCCTAAATTACATATGTAGCAGCGAAAAGCGCCAGCTAAATTTTCATTGTCTGAGCAAAACGACAGCTAAATTCCAATCGGCTGAGCCAAACCATAACCAAAGTCCATTAGTCAAAAGCACAGCAACGGAGATACTTCGTTACGGAAGCCGTGGAGGCGGCGGGGGTGCCGCGCCTGCGCAGTGGGGGAGCGTGTTGTCACCGCCTTAGCGCGGTGCAACGCCGAGCTTCGCCCTTTCGCCACTGCCTTGCCCAGCGGCGCAGCAGTCCCCACCGAACCAGAGCACCGAACCAGGGCGGTCTGTGCGGCGCGCCGCCGCACTCCCTGCCGGCGCTGGTGCAGCTTCTGGCGGCGTTCAATTGGATATTAATGATTTCGCATTCACAACTCATAAAAGTGTTTAGGTGGCCTCGGAATTTCGTTTACGTCTAAGCATACTTTAGGCATCCATTTCACCATGATCCCTCTGCAGAATGCAGCCATCGGCTCACCCATACGTGCTTTGCGGGAAAGTAGATGCTCCAGATTTCTTAGAGTGTGCGATTGAAGCCAGAAAAAACGCATCGACATGTTTTATATTTGGATATTCGATTCTTTATTATAATTATCGTATATTTTATTTATAGGTTAAATCCGAAGTGTCATCTCACATGCCACACAATTTTAAATGTACAACTAAAGTTATTCGTGTTTTTTCTTTAATCTGGAAGAAAACATACATGCGTAAAACTCATCTTTCTTTCTTGCCGTTAACTTAATCGTAACCAAAGGTTCATTTGAACTATGGGTTCATCTTCTGCGTAAGGATCATTGCCGTCACTTCCTTTCTCAATATCTTCCCGTGTTCTGCTTTAGGAATACTTTTCGCAAATATCATTCCACCGTGAAGATGTTTGTGGGCCGCAGCCTGCCCTGTTGAAAAGAAACAAATGTAAGACAGAGCAGCGGTTGACATAGCGAGACGTTTGCACTCCAAACGTCAGTCACTGAAACCTGAAAAAAAAAAAATCGAGGCGTTGCGAGTCTCGAACAACCTATTATCGTTCCCACAGCCTCGTTTCCAAAGCTGCCAGAAAACATAATGCTCTAAATAACTATAAAAACACAATTCACCAGCAAAAAAAAAAAAAGACCACACAGTTCATCTTGCGACGACTTCACTCGAAACGATCCAGTGTGTTTGGATCGTTTAGAGCGGCGACAAATCACTTGGAAAAATAAATCACGTAATGAGGCTGCTCGGCCTATAACGAGGCTAAAAAGTACCCGTGTATATTGACTTCAAACAAAAGAAAATGTCCCCGTGCTGTGACAGGCGTTTATGACGCTTACCTCATACTTCACGTCAAAACACTGTCTGTTCTTTTTTTTGGGGGGTCTAAACATGTTTTGATATTCGCCCAGCTGCCTTCATAGAGTGCAGCGATTGACTTGTCGACCTACCTTGCGGGAAAGCAAACGCACTGGCCTTTCTAAAGGGCATGAAAGAGAGCGTGCAAGTACGAAAGAAACTGGGCTAGGGAGTATCGCGATGCGAGTGTATCACGAGAATGTCTTAGATATATTTTTGAGTATCTCTGTATCGAGTTACGTTTGAAAAAAAATGTATTTATATCTCAGTCGTAAAATACAGTTATCATGTATCAATTGTATTGCAACACTCTGCCAGGCTCAGGTATTTCGTGACATTTGCGGTAAAAATCGAAACTGTCGGAGTTTTGCCTTAAACTGAAAAAAAAAAACTGTTTGGTGAACCTGCCGCGTAACTCCCCGAAGGGAGGGGGATCAAGCGTAAGTATGAACGAAACGCAACAAAAAATAATTGCGTTCGCATTGCTTCTTCTTACCCCTTTTCAAACCTTTCCATTCGTTTATCACCGCTTTTCTGTTGTTGTTGTTTTTTCCTTTCCATTCGTCTGTGATTTCTTTCGGATCGTTTATGGCTCGTTTTCAATATTTTTTCACCCCCTTTATCACTAGTGAAAAGAACCACATCTATCGTCGGAGCGACAACAGAGCTAGGCCGCATTCCAAAGCAGTGCGGCGCCTGTTCGTCTCTGGGCTCCGCGCAAGCTGTGCGACGCTTGTATTGGTCGGAGGTGCTCAGATCACCTCGCGTCACTCTCTCCCTGTCTGACCTCCGCCGTGGTGAGACATTAAATCTGTAAACTCGATACCTCCTCACCACCCCACTCTCCTCGCGACGTCATTAATGGCGCTGACTGACGGACGCATGGACTGATACCGGCGGTCTTTTGTGAAAACGAGCGTTCTAATGCTAACGCATTAAAAGTGGTACGAAGATAAGTTCTTTCCACAGATCCCTCTATTCTTTCCACTTTAGCGTATCGAACTCTGGAAAGAAGGTGATTAGAAACAAGAAAGCCATCAATCGTATTGAAATTGTAAAGCGCAAGATACAAACATGGACATGAAGTAGACAGGACAGCGCTAAATAGCCGCTGTCCTGTCTATGTCGGTGTATATCCCTTGCTCTTTATAATTTCAATAAGTTAAACCAACTAGCCCACCTTAATATTTTGCCACAAATCGTGGACA
>JAZHYW010006489.1:0-19286 GCA_037355805.1 Ixodes ricinus | reverse complement strand
CGGGGATCAGGGTTCTCCCCGATAATTTCTGAGAGGTGGACACCCCCCCCTCCCCCCCCCCCCCCCCCCCCCCCGGCACTGCCTGCGGCGCGCCGCTGAGACAGAGAAAGAAAAAAAATAGAAAAAGAAACATGCCGTGCGCTCGCGCTCTTTGAAGCAGTGTGGCAGTGGCGGCAGTCAGCGATGCGATTGCAAACGATAACGTGGCGTTGCGCGGACCTGCTGAGTACGACGGCGACGGTCTGCTGGCATGTGCACAGGCAAAATCGCATCGTCATCCCGCGAGATAAAAAAGAAAATTGAATGGTGGGTGGTCAGTTGGAGCGGTGGGCGGCCAGTCGGAGTGGTGAGCGGCGAAGCCACTGCCGCCCACCGTGGGGAGAACCCTGATGGGGATATAGTAAAAAATGAAAGACGTTTAGAAATCTCTGTAATGCGAACCTAGAGCGCAGTTCTTGAAGAGGAGGAGGAGGGTATGCTCCTCCTCCTCCGCACCCCTCCCTTCTTCTACCCTCTTCCTCCTCTCCTCCTCCTCTCTCCTTCCCCCCTCTACCTTAGTATCCTCCCTCCTATAAAGGAGGAGGAGGGGAGGGGACGGTACGGGACCCCTCTACCTCCTGCGTACCCTTCTGTTCCTCCTCTTCCGTGTCATCATCCTTCTTTGTACCCTCCCCTCCTCCTCCGTAACCTCCCCTGCTCCTTTTCATACCCTCTCCTCCTCTTTGGTACCCTCATTCTCCGTTGCCTCCCCTCCTCCTCCTGAGTACACTCCCCTCCTCCGTATCCTCTCCTTGTCCTCCTCCAAACCCTCCTTTCCTAATCCATACCCTCTGCTACTATTACTGTGTACTGTTACCTCACCACCTCCTCCTCCGTACCCTCCCTTCCTTCCCTTCCGTACCCTCCTCTCCTCCTCCGGTTACGCCGACGGCGACGGCAACGCTGACGCCGCAAAACACGGGAATGAGCGCCTAAGGGCTGCGCTCTAAAACGGTGGTCGTGCTCTTCCTATACCCTGTATTGGATGTTCGTCTTCTGCACACTCGTTTGTGAGCTTGCTCGCAGGTGGTTGCTGTTCATACATTTCGAAAAACATTATTAATTATCGCGTTTAACTTGCTCAACGCCAGCCTCTAGTATTGGTTCTCAGCGTTTTTGCGTTCAGCAAGCTACCCGAAAGCGAGCTCATAAAACAGTTTGCAGTCAACGGACAGGCTGGTGTAGGACATAGGAAACACGCGGCCTACGACATTGCTTTATTTTTAATATTTCACTACCTTCGAGTTGAGCTCTAAAAATAGCCATAAAACATCTTGCGAAACTACGTTCGCGAGCCCAATTCCATGTGTACGTTTGGAGTTCAAATTTTAAAAAGGCATGCCAATTATGTTGGTACTTACGGCCGTACCCTGTAATTCGTCTGATAGTCAGGCCTTGCTAAGGAGTGTCCAAGGTAGCCCGACTGGTACCCAGACAAGGAATGTTCCATTCATGGTGTCCGAACTAGCTACTGAAGCCTGGCTGCCTGCTAACGTTTCTTTGCTACCCCATTCTATCCAGCTAAAGTATTTATTTTGTTACTAAGGCACTTTGTGACTGCCTTAGTATATTGTTACTTCTAACAGCTAAAATAGACCTTTATATATTGTGATATAACCAGAGCGTGCTCCTTCGTCGAATCTAAGAAACCTTTTCTGATTTTTTTTAAAGAAATCTTGGAGGCTGTAAATTGAGCATAAAAATGAAAGACTTCAAACCCGTCATATGACTGTCAGTTCCTTGAAAACTACGAACACTCGGCCATAATTAAAATAACAAAAATGCCCGCTCTCCATTTTAAAAACAAATTCTGACTGTAAAAAAAAAAAAAATCAACTTTTGAATTTAACTTTTGCCCTAGGTTATAGACCTCACCAGCGGAGACCCACTCGGCCCATATCAAAATGGCGAGATTTTGGTTCACACTCCATGCGTCATGAAAGGCTACCTCGGACATCCAAAAGCTACTGCTGAAGCACTGAGCGAAGATGGCTGGTTGCGTACAGGTAGGATCGGTCGTTTCTTCTACTGTTCTCTATTGAAAACAAATATACTCACTGACATCTTAAGAACTGCAGAGTGTGGTTCATTATCTTCACTTTCCGCTTCGTGATTTGTTCTTCGGCGTTTTTATCGACTGATAACGTCGTCTCATTGGCTGCGGAGGGTTAACAAGATGGCCGGCGCTCACCACGCCCCTCGTTTTGCACTCTGTCACGTGACTATAGAATGAACTATACTCCTGTAAGCGGGACCATCTCTATTGTGCCTAAGGGCACGGGTTTGTCGTGTTTTATGTTTATGTCTATTTTTTTCTGTTCGTACCTGGTATCTGACGCTATAAATGCGTTTATAGAGGAACTATTCGATATATGTGGTACTGCAAGAAAGAACTCACACAATTTCAAATTATGTGTCTCTCACGCTCTAAACAATCCGGTCTCTCTCCTTTCCCGCAAAACACTTGGGACACCCAATCGCTGCGATCTACGCTGGGAGCTCGGTTTGGGACTAGGCTGAAAATATATTAACACCTAAAAAATCTTGGAGGACGCTTAAGCTTAGCCTTCAAGAGTGGAACGCGATGGCGAAACATATAAATTCCCGTTCGTTCCCAAACCGTGCAAGCGTGTCTCTCATGGCCTAGGGACTCTTCTTTAGTGTGCCGTGGCGAACGGACGTGGAAACATGGCCTCCGCCAGAGCTGATAAAATGGCAACGCTTTGCCGGGGTGATTGTGTCCTTGATCTGCCCGTGGGTTATCGCTTTATGTTGCCTTCATTGTCCTGTCAGCGATTCGTCGAAAAGCACGGTTTTTCTGCAAGCTGACATTGAGGCGAGGCCGTAACGAATCGAAGATTTCAAGGAACCTATTCGGGAACTTAGAGTGCTGCCAGATGTGACAGGCATGGGAGTGTTCCTAATGGGGCACGTATGGACAGTGCGCCTGAAGTCGAGCGTCGCAAAGGAAATGTTGATGCGGCCGGGCAAGTTCCAGGTGAAAGGTGGGTGGTGTGTGCCCATAGACCCAGACCGGCGTGAAGTCCGTGTAAAGCTTCATTGGGTGCAGTTTGACACATCAAACGACGCTCTCAAGAAGGCGCTGGAGGACTTTGGCGCGGTTAGGGACATAACCCGTTAAAAGTGGCAAGTAGACGGGTCGACGGTGTTGAGTCGACAACCCGAGTGGTCCGCTTGCAGCTGAGAGAGGGGACGACAGTGGAACGCCTTCCCCACCAACTTCGTGTTCACGGTGGGACTGTGCTTGTCGTCGTCCCGGGACGAGCGCCGCTGTCCCTGCGGTGCCGCAGATCCGGGCACATTCGACGAGACTGTAGAGCGCCGCGCTGCAGCGAGTGCCGTGCCTACGGTCACGAAAGCCAAGACTGCATCCGGACCTATGCGCGTGCGGCCAGTGGTCGAGGGGCGGAAGACGAGACGAGTGAGCTCCTGATGGATGAAGAAGAGGCCCAGCAGGCGGCTGCAGCCTCGAAGCCTGCATCTTCAACCAAGGAAGTCGTAACGACCGCACTGCAGGCTGCAGTAGCGGGTCCAAGAAAGGATGGCGACAAGGCGGCTAGCACGGGACCTGCTGTAGACGGAAAACCCACCTCGGAACCACCCGCCAACTCTTCGACTGGGGCCAAGACTCCTGTTGTCAAGGGTGACTGCGAGCCCGTATCGGGGGCGAAAGCGTAGTTGACGGAAGCAGCAGAGAAGCCTGTTCGAAGCAAGATCACCGACACGGCGCGGGACACTGTTGCGAGTGATGACATTCCCTGGGAAGCGGCCGATGCGAAGAGGAGGCTGGAGCGAGCGGGAGCAACCTCTGGCGAGATGGCGCTCAGGTGCCTAGAACGCCAGTGGACCTTCGTTGGGAAAAGGGCCGCTACGAGGTGCGAAGTCGTTCGCCTTCCAGGACCCGCGAGGACACGATGTCGCAGTAAGAGTGTGGTTCCCTTGCCTCTTTCAAGTGTACTGTGTAACCCGCGTGACTGTTAGAACAGGACCGTAAGCTCCTTTTTCCCTCTGAGAGTATGGCAGCACCAGAGGTCGGATTGCGTTTTGGCACACTGAATGTGAGAAGGTTGTCAGCTAGGCGAAGGCAGTGTCAGCTGAAACGCGTTTTTGTGGAAAACGACTTGGACGTGGTAGCCGTCCAGGAAACAAAAATTGAGAGTGAGGAGCAGACGGCCCGTATGGTGTGCCAATTTCAATCACAGTACGATGTATGCGTGCGTCACGCGGTCGGGAGGTCGGGAGGCGCCTGTTTATTTTTGAAAAATTCTATCGGGATTATTGTTGAGACTGTAGCCTCGCGAGAGGATGGGCGGCTTGTCTTTAGCGATTTTTCCTTGAAGGATCGAAAGTACCGAGTCATTTGCATATATGCCCCAAACTTAGAATCCGAGCGACGTGCGTTTTTTGAAGGTATCGCAGAATACTTGAGGTGTGAAAGAAAATTGGTAGTGATGGGGGACTTTAACTGTACGTGGGCACCCGAAGATAGAGCGGGCCCAATACGAAGGAAAGACAGCAGCGGCTCTGTATGGAATGAGCTCGCCAACGAGCACGACCTGGTGGACGTGGCGCACTGTGGTACAGGAGAGAAAGGTGTGAAGTTCACACATTTTCAAGGGAACAGCCACGCGAGACTAGACAGGGCGTATGTATCTGTCGAGCTTGCCCCACTGTGCGAAGGCTACCGCGTCGACCAGGTTTGCTTTAGTGACCACTGCCTGGTGACTTTCGGGCTGGGAGCTAGACAAAAAACACGGCCCCGATTTAATTGGGAAACATGGAAAATGAACAACAAACTTCTCGATGATGAGGTGTTTACAGACATGACTCAAAGGAGGCTCGAAACTTTAATGAAATCTGAACGTGCCATAATACATGCTGAATGGGAAGAGTTCAAACAAGCAATTAAAATGAAAGCAATAGAAAGGTCGGGGGTGCTGAAGCACGAACAAGCTAAAGAAGAAAAACAACTGCGGGCGACTCTTAAAATGTTAGTTTTCGAAGAGTGCAAATCCCCTGGGCTCTTAATAGATGATATAAACAATATAAAGAACAAACTACAGGCTATAGACACCGAATACTATAGGGGAGCAATAATACGGGCTCGTGCGGAAAAGTTTCTCGTGGGTGAAGCGCCAACAAAGCGAGCGTTGGCGGAAGAAAAGAGATACGCGCGTGCCAACGAAATCACGGAGATAGACTATCAGGGGAGCACGACCAGCGACCCTCAAAGGATCGACCGGGCCTTTGTTGAATTTTACGAAAGTTTGCTGAGTCACAGGACTGCAACAGCAGACGTGTTTGAGAATGATTTCCTGCCGTCTTTAACAAAGATAAGCGAAGAGGCAAGAGAGGGCTTAGAAGAACCGATATGTCTCATAGAGGTCGAAAAGGCCATCGATGAACTGCAAAACGGAAAGTCGCCGGGACCTGATGGTCTGAGCGCTGCATTTTTCAAGAAATTCAAAAACGACTTAGCCTGTGTATTGTTGGAGGTTTACCATCAGTGTTACAAAAGTAAGGTCTTTCCACCATCCTCTTTGTTTACACACACAGTGTTGATCCCGAAGAGTGAGGATCCGATGAAGCTCCGTAATGTGTCAGCATTATCGGCCAATTACTCTTGCTAACGTAGATTACAAGATTTTAATGAAGATTCTCGCTAAAAGAATGCAGAAGGTTATCACGGAAGTGGTGGGGAAGCATCAGACATGTGGTATTAAGGGACGCACTATAATGAACAACATCCATGTAACCCGTAGTGTGCTGGAGCTGTGCGACTCTCACTGTCGTAAGGTTGCTATACTGCAAATAGATCTTGAAAAGGCCTTCGATTGCGTGTCACATGAAATTATTTTCAGCATATTGAATCATATAGGGGTTGGCAAAGTTATTTTCGACGGTATCAGAATGGCTTATAGAAACTGTTCGACTAGTCTTGTTATCAACAAAACAAGTGTCCCGGCGCATCCCGGTATTATCATCTGTTCGGCAAGGTTGCCCGCTTTCTCCGTTGTTGTTTGCCATTTTTCTTGAGCCTTTCTGCCGAACTCTCATAAACAGCCAGGCTATTTGTGGGTTTTCTTTAAATGCGCGTGAGGTTAAAATTTCGGCGTATGCAGATGATGTTCTTATTTTTTGCAACGATCGTGAGAGCGTCTCGGCGGCTGTCCAGCTCACAAAAAAGTTCTGTGCACAAACGGCCAGTGCCGTCAACTAGGCGAAGTCATTGGGGATCTGGCACGGCCATTGGGACGTGGTTCCGCGTGTGTTTGAGACGGTTCAGTGGTCTACCTCGCCTGGAGTGTACTTGGGAGTGCCTTTGAACAATTATCGCGAAAACAATGAGCTTTGGAGCGCTGAAACGGAAAAGATCAGTGTCAAGGCATCAAATTTGGGGGGGGGGTCGTGATTTCTCTATTTTCGCACGAGCCACAGTATGTAATCTATTCTTTGTGGCAAAGATCTGGTATCTGTTACAAGTGTTACACTGTTCTCGTGTGCACATCCAGCGAATGCACCGAGTGTTTTCAACGTATATATGGAATTCAACCTGGGAACGAACTAGTCGTGATAATCTTTTTCGTCGTGTAAGAGCCGGTGGCATTAGCCTGAGTCATTTGTTTGTACGGCAGCTGGTCTCACGATTCTTCTTTTTGCGAGATCAGACAGACCCTTTTCTGCGCAGTGTTATTCAAGTACGATTATTTAGCAAACTACCAGAGTTTATCGTTTCTACTTCTGATGACTATGGAGGCAAAGTCAGTGGGTTTCTCAATGAGGTGGTTTGTGCATTTAGGTATCTTTGTGTTCGTTTTTCAATGGAGTACTTGTGTTCAGTGACGCGGAAGCGGCTGTCACGGGATCTTGTGGACTGCTTATTTCCTGTCCCATTGTACCGCTCAGCGTACTGTGATGGCACGGATCGCGATGTGCTGTGTCGTGTGAAAATAATGCAAGTACGAGGGTCGGTAAAGACCTCTTTTTTAAACTGCATGCCGACACCTTGCCTGTTAAAACTTGGTTGGCCGGGAAAGGCATGTTTGTACCGTGGGGTGAGGATTGTCGTCTCTGCAAGACACCGGAGACTGTGGAACACGTGTTCCTCGACTGTTGGGACCCCATCCTGTTTTGGGACGTGCTCCAACGCACGTTAAAGAAAGACTTGCCACTAACGGCTCGAGGAATCCGGTTCTTATCGGCAGAAAACAATCCCTTCCCATACGACCTTGTGATGCTACTAGGTCTGCATGCCATATGGAAAAGCCTGATGGCAGTCCGTCATGCTGATCCGGATGCCCGCCCGGTACGCCTCTACTTCATCGAGAGTGTAAACTGGATGATACCTGTCTACCAGAAAATATATCCGGACTCAGAATGGCTTGAGATGTTCGAAAAACTGAAAGCGATTCGACAATTTTAACATTTTACTCAACTAGTCAAAAGACCGGCGGAAGGCGTTTTTAGTGTTCAAACTAATTTACTGTCAATGTCTGGCCATAAAAAAAAAAGTGTCTCTCAAGGCCTAGACACTAGCGTGCAGACTTGTACACGTTACTGAAAAATAGTAAGGAATTACAATTACAATTACTCGAGGCTAAATTGTAATTTATTACAATTACAATTACTCTCCCATGAAAGTAAGCGACCGTTACCCCCAAAAGTAATCCGTTACTTTCGTGGCGTTACTTTCAACAATATTTTCCTCAATTAAGAAACAAAGTGAAGAAGGTTATTCAAGATCTTAATGCTGCCACCTGTTCCATTTATTGACCTTGAGTATTTTAAGCAACAGCTGACTCTCGAAAGTCTCGTCAGACATTTTGCGTTATTTCTTACTAAATATGTTAACTGCTACGCTGAACACCCTTTGAACTGAGGCACTGGATGGGAGTGCCATATTGTGCCTCACGAATGCTTCATGCTCTGCATTGAGCTTTTTCAGCGAAGCAACGGAAGTACTATTTAGCTTGAAGATAGAGCAAAGCTTCGTCGTTGCAGCCGTTGCCTGCTATTCGAGAGTTTTAGTAAAGTTGCTAACAGGAAGCTGATCATTAAATAATAAATAAGGTTAGGCTCGATATTCTTCTTCCTTTGGTTCTGAACAGGTCGAGCCTCGGTTGAGACGTTGGTGAATAAGAAAAAGTTTCCAATATTTAAATATAAGTAATCGAGAAAAAAAAACAGGACACTTATAACAACAATTAATTGGAACGTTTGTTAAAACAAGGAAATGTAAACGCACGTTTTCCATGTGTACCTTTCTTGGTGCCGTTAAAAAACGCACGGAGCACGGACCGACTGCAGTTTACTCCGGTATTCTCCAGATGGATGTCCGCTGATGCCACGGGCAGAGAAAGGCAGAAAACTAAGCGACGCTATGGCCCCACTCATGAGTTTCACTCTTTGAATCTTAAGTCTAAGTCAGCCACCATTATGTTTTATTTTTAAAAATATCTGCTTGAGATAAGATGCGTCCTGCTGGGGTAAAAACAGGAAGAAAAAAGAAGACTATTACCATTTTCGAAGTGCTAGCAAAAAGCTGACTCACAAAAAGGGTAACTGGGATGCAGATAACCTGGCTGAAATTCACAAATAAAGTGGGCCAACCCTAGAAGTTGGACTACAAAAAAAAAAGTAAGTAGCTTTTAAAACAGGGTCAAATAAGGTGAAAGAAGCAGAAAAAATACATCCTGTTTTCTAAGAGAAGATGATAAGTGTGCATCGACCAACGAGGATGCTTGTGGCAATAACACCTTCACATATTATCACATCTCTTTTAGCGGATTTTAGGGTAGACGGAGCGTTGTCTCGTGTTGTGACATTATGAAAATGGTCGTAGTTACTATAACCGACAAGGACATTGTTAATTCTTGTCTGTGCACTTACCACCTTGAGCTTCTCAAAGAGGCATACAATAGGGAATTGTAGTAGACCGTTTTTCTCCTCCGCTACGGTATCCCCGAAGAAAACGCCGCACTTGCGCATGCCCGCCGCCAGCCTTATCTGCATAGTTCGGGGTCTAGTGGGGGATTACGGAGCGCTATCCGGGTGCTTAGCGGGCTGCGGAACGGTCTACTACAATTCCCAATCACTTGGTGTCTTCCGCTCCCCGCCTTCGATCGCAACGAAAAAACACAACAAAAAAAAAAAAAAACATATCTTCCCCCATTTTTTTTTTTGTAGAAATGTTTATTTGGATCTTTTGACATTGGTTGTGAGGGTCTAAGAAAAAGATTCAGGGGCTTGGTGTTGCAAAAAAAAGGCTTTGCGGAACTGAAAAGTGCCAAGCCTCCCGTTGGAGTGTCACTGCGCTCAACTTTACCAAAATGAAAACGACCTTCTCCTTAGAAAGGGGGGGGGGTGCTGGATCGGAAAAAAATGTAACGGATTACAAGGAATCTGTTACGTAAAAAATGTAAGGGAATTACTTTAAAATTACTCTAGAAAATATGTAATTATTCCGTTACTAAATTACCGATAAATGTAAGGGATTACAAGTAATTCCGTTACTTGTAACGGATTACGTACAAGTCTGCAGTAGCGTGTATGTTTCGCAACCGAAGGGTCGTGGGTTCGAAACACGCCTGAAATTCTTTAAATTTTTCTTTTAAGTGAAATGAATTAACTTATAAAGTGAAATGGTTTTGAGACATGCGGCGTTACATTTCATATTTTTAATCATTTTGATTCCACGCGTGACGCCACGTTTTACATGAGCGTTGTGTGTTGTTTGAAATTCCCGGGCGAGGTCATGTGGCTAACTTCATGACCCTATCAACCATTCCTGGATTTTAGCGCACGCCACCGACGCCGGCTTTTCTGCGACAGGAGCTCCTTAACGCTCTCGCGTTAAAAATCAGTATTTGCTTTGGCTTTGAGAATGAAGTAAGCACGTATAACGGCAACATCGGTCACACAAGGCAAACTGTTTTTTTAGGTGTAAGCATAATTGGCGCTTTGCCATGCTCCGAGTGTCTTGCGTAGAAAGCAGCGATTGAGTTCTCCAAAATCTCTGCAGAGAGTAGATTCGCCGGATTCCTTATGCCCGAGTCCCACTAGAGCAATAAACAGAAACAGGCGACAGTGACATACTTCAAACACATGCGGCATACCCGCGATGTTACATTTGGCAGGCGTTTAGTCGTTCGGTGCTCGTGAAGTAAGCACGAGTGATTGCCAGCCTGCCAAAGATACCCCCGCGAACATGATGGTTGTGTTTATGCATAGCCTGCTTTATTTTCCAAAGCCTGTCAAATCGCGAAATAATCTGGTTTGAGGCTTGTCGTTGTCGTTTGTTTCTGTTTGTCGCTCTATTGAGACTGGGGCATTAGTGTGTACTCTCCTAAACATTTTAACCAAAAGAAAATTAAACTTTGTTTTACATTTCTCACTAGTAATTAAGCCCTGTATAGAAGAAACAAAATGAGGCAGTGCAGTAGAATTCCTAAATCGGTGTCTTGAATGTGCCTAACGGAAGAGTGATAAAGTTACCACACGTAATCAACGTTATTGTTCAGGTCATAATAACGGCATGTCGTCCTTACACTCACTCACCATGGATAATGAGGGATACAACTCTGAATGTTCATTGAGAGTTGAAAAAAGCAGAGCCCAGTTTCTTATGTTCAGGCTCGTTGCTTCCTGATTCTTTATTCGGCGAATTACGAAATTTCATTGGATGCAGAACTATATAAAAATGATTTGCTGCAGTAGGCACAGAAACTTTAACACATTAACTAGTATAACTCAAATGTAATACTGAAAATGAACGCAAATATTTTAAAACGTTTTATGTACCATAACGCATAACGCACTGCAATGGCTTCAACATTTGATAAGTATCCCGTAGGCGAGCATACTTGACACGCGAGCTGCACAAATGAGAAGACCAAGCAAGCGCGAAGACCAATTTTAGCAACGACAATTCTTCTCAGTTTTCGCATTCGTGATGCGGTGATGCTTGTTACCAAATGGCATATCCGTCTAGAAAACATATCTCGCCAAATCGTAAAAAAGAAGGCGCATTTTTTTTATCATTTAACATTCGAAACCGATTTTTATTTGGCTGCCTCCCGCAACGTGTGCGTCAAAATATCCGTGTCTATTTCCAGAAGCGTATAACGAAAGAAATTAAAAAAAATTCTTTGGTTTCTAACATATCACTTTCAGGGGATTTGGGCTACTATGACATGGAAGGACGGATTCACATTATAGACCGACTGAAACAGATGATAAAGTGCATGGGAAACGTGGTCACGCCTGCTGAGCTGGAAGAAATTTTAATGTCCCACGAGGCCGTCGAGGAGGCCGTAGTTTTGGGAGTCCCGAGCTCAAAATATGGCGAGGCTCCAGCAGCTTGTGTAGTTGTAAAAGACTACTTTGCGAAAAACCTGGAGAGCCTGGCGACGGAATTGAAGGAACTCATAGCAGGTATATGCTGCGCCCGCAGTGTTAATACTTTGCCTTTACTTTATTTTTTATAAGCATCATCTGTCTCGTGCACATACAATTTTAATTCAGTGGTTGATTGCACAATACTTTTAGTAAACACAGCTCGAAAGTGGCAACCATTGTTAGATAATAGTGTGGAGGAACTATGCATATTACGATACGCACTAAAAAAAAAAAAAACATAATTACACATTGAGAAATACTTGAAGAAATACATAAACAATACTTCAACGCGATACAAGTTGTCATATAGAAAATTCGAGAACACTCATTTAATAAAAATTACTGTCACTTGAGCATGCGTCTTGTTTACAAGCTGTACTTTTCATGGTCAAATGAGTTGCAAATTACTGCCGTACTTATTGTTGATAGATAAATATCTAGTCTAAATCTTAGAGTATAACCTTTTGGTTCGTGAGATATATTTTTTATGTTTTGCGTACATGCATTGAAAACTCGGTGCCATAATTCCCTACCAAGGCTCTAACTTCTAAGGATGATCAGCATAGCTACCCTGAAAAAGTTAGTCCCTGAATAGACTCGTCAAGGTCGGCGGCAACTGATCAAGTACGGTTTACTTTTACGCGACACGGTACAATAAAGTAAGCATGGTACAGTTACCGACAAGTGAAGAAACACTGAGTGTTGCTTATTATTTTCACGCCCCTTGCTCTCTGATTCGTTCCTCTGTGCTGTTACCGGCTCATGCCGATATCTCATTATGTGTGGAGCGACGATAGGGCTTTGCCACGCCCCGATTTTCTAGAACTGTCAGTGAGTGTAGGCCCTACAAGCCCCTACCACAGTCGAAAAATACCAAGCCACTGGGTTGTGAAGACACGTGGGGTGTCTAATATTCCACAGGGGAAGCCTAGTGCCCATGCTCTGAACCCCTTCCACTGCCCAGTAGACAAAGATGGCAATGTGCAGAATGCGATTATTGGAATGGTGTATCTAGTCAGCTTGTTTCCTAAAACACTCAAAACAGGCCTGGCGCAGTTTTAGTTTGTGTTTGTCTTATGCTCGGATTCGGGAAACGACCAAAACATTCGACAAACGCCATTCTGGACTATTTCGAATTTTCAAATTAACGTTATTTGGTGCATCGTGAGCTGGTGGAATATTTCTTAAATAGTTATCCATATTTATGTTGAATTGCTTTCTTGTTTACAGATCAAGCAGCAGTGTACAAGCACCTCTACGGAGGAATATTCTTCATGAATCGTCTTCCAAAGTCTGAAAGTGGAAAGATCCTGAGACAGGAACTGAAGGCGAAGATAGCCCGTGAAAATGAAGAACTGAAAGAGATCGATGGGCCGTCAGGATCTAACGAGTCGTGATTTGGCCAAGAATATCACTTGAACAAACATGTTTCCGCGTTTCGACCGTAGTGAACGAGTCTCTAACCTATATTTTGCTTAGGAGAAAATATTTTGATAAACGAGGTGTCGAGCCATCTCACTAAGCCTTGAGTCAATAAAATAAATTTCAATGAGCAAGCTCAATTATTGGTATTGGTGTGTAAGGTGCTTAAATAAAAAGAAAGCATACGCAAAGTTGTACGTGAGTTATAAACGAACTCCTCACAGCCTTTCATAGAAAACAACAACAACAACAACACAATTCTGATATTTTTCGGACGGATTCTTCGTCAACTCGCAACATACAAGATGCCGAAGTGATTTTTACCGTAGAAAGAGCGAGCTTCGTAGCTACGTTCAGTAGCACTTCGGGCTCTCGCGAGTTTCAAGCGCGCTCGCCCTACGAAAGCACATCTACGGTGTTGTAGAGGTTGTAGTGGCAAGAGCGGCGCCCACTTACAATGGGCCGCGTGAAGACGGTCGACATAGATGACCGCGAGGGGAACACGTGGCGCTGGAGTTCCGGGCCCTAGACGAATTGGTGGCACATGTGCGCATGTTCGATGAGCGAAGAAGAAGGCGATGCTGAGTCGGTACGCTTCTCTCGAACGTAGCACCGTAGCACTTTTCTTTGCGGTGTAGTTGTGGGAGTCTTCACAATTCCTATGCCGTCTCGGTCATGAATGCAAGGAAAAAGACGGACATACACTGCTTTGCGCCAGGATGCAAGTCGGGCTTTCCTGACAACAAGGGCAGCCGGAGCACCTGTGATCGTAAGCCGTTGCTCTTTCGTGCGCCTAAGGAGGAGTCGCGCACATTACAGTTGGAACAACATCTTAAAAAGGTACTCCGGCGATTTTTCATGGTCGCTGATTTGCCTCAGAATAGGCTCAACAGACCGAAATACATGGTTGTACCAGTTCCCCAACTATTGTGTGAAAATAAAAACATTTAGCGAAGTTATTGAATTTTCGAATTTCGTTTGCATCGTGTTTCTCAAACCGGGAGCCCTACTTGCAACAATGAAGTGTGACGACAGAAATGGAACAAAGTGGGCAGTAAGCCATGTTACCAACTGATTTCAAGACGCTTGATGGTGGGAAAAGAATGCTTGGTAGCCGATTCACTGAGAAGCACACAAAAAACACCAGGCATACTTTGTCTAAGACTGCCTGCACGACCTTAAATTGTGTTCCATTTCCGACGTCACACCAGTGGAGAGCGCGCGGAAATGTGAATGCTGGTTTCGGCATCATCTTCATTAATGATTTCCTCAATTGCTATTTTGAATTTCTATAAAATAAATAGCATACCGTGAAGACTAAAGCCCGGGTAGTCAGAAAATGCAATTTGTTTGGTTAGCTCATAAAACCGGCCGGAGTACCCCTTTGAACGATAAGATAAATGCCTCGCCGAAACATCAGAGGTGCTCGAGAGACATTTAGAACCGCCCCTTATCCTTCAGGACTATGTGCACACCGTCAATGGCGAAAAGGTTAGGATTCTATGCCGCAATATATTTTGAATATTTTGTAGTCTTTTCGCGTAGTATGTTGCCGGGTATGTGTCATGCTGCTTAGCTAGTGATTACTACTTTTGAGAGGTCATAAGCCAGTGTGTTGAAAATAATTTTCTTTTTATATTAGGGGCTGTTGTGATTTGTGTTCGTATTGCATTTTAATGCTTTATGTACTCCCAATCAAGGCATTTTTTCTTCGTTGACTGCCTTCCACAAAAGACAATTTGCCATATGTTCGCCAGTTGCAGTGGCACCTTGACCGTTCACAAACGCGCTCGGCCTTGCACCTTCCATAACTCTGGTCCCCGCACCAACAACTCGATAACAAAAAAAAACAATACACCAGTTTATTACACTTTCGTTAAAATTGCACAAGTTCCGATGAAAACATTTTGTAGAAATCTGCGCCAAGAATGCCAACCCCGGGTCACTTTCTTATAATGCTAGTTCCGTAATTGCACCTTATACCTCCGCCGCGCTGATAGGCCGGTTAATTCATACTTCCAGTTTCTCCGTTACGCTTGGCATAACATCCAGCACTTCCCTTATTACCTGTCGGTTCGTTTTCTTTTTTTAATAAACATCTTACTAAAACAAACGACTAACTCTAATTTTATTTCTTCTGGTTTCGAGAATATGTTTTTTCCGCTATGAAGTTCATTGATGCTGTTGCTACAGCGCGCTCGCGTTCGCGCGTTTTGAATGTCTTTGGGGGTCTTCTGACAGTTAGAGCATGCGTGACCTTGACCGAACCACTGCCCCTCGATATTCCTGCTCTAGTTGTTCCGGCAGTTGGGCCTTGCATTCTTGAATGTCAGCCGTAAACAAGTCAGACGTTATACTCTCTTCTCGTATTAAAGCTTGCAGTGTTTTCATCAGGCTTGTTTTAGCGGCTTCCCTTTCCATAAAGTTTTTCTCGCAGTAGGCGATTTCGCACATCTTTATTTCTTCTTTCAGGAAGCTCCCTGTGCTCAGCGTTCACTTCACGACTGTTCGCTTTATCCGTGATAAGCCTTTTTAACTCTTGTTGCAGCTCCTCCTCCTCAATCGCGTTTTCGTTTAGTTTCAACGTTTTCCAGGACGAACCGCGGTTTTGCTTTTTCTTTGCCTTTCCTATCTGCGCCGTAACGAGAGCGTGACCTGAAAAAGTTACCGGTAGAAGGTTATAGGCTGTTGTATTGGCTGCCAAGTAACTTGAAGCATACACTCTTAGAAAAAAGGGTCACTACACTGTTAGCAAGTCCCGTGTATTTGGTGAATATTTGGGGTGAAAAACACGTTATTTACACAAATTAGCATACATTTACACGTTGTGTAATGAATAATTCGTTCAAAAATCATGCGAGCTTGTAAAAACGTGTTTTTCTTCAGTCTTACACGCATAACCATGCAGCCGACCTCGAAGACACGCATCACCCCCGGCGACGACCACAGCATTGCCGGCTATCGAAGCAATAACTATTTCGGAATGCTAGGGGACACACCTAGAAAGGACCGTGGAGACAAATATCGCGGAAAGAAACATGTCTCGGAGACAGATATGCAGCAAAAGCAATTACGTCATGTCGCGGGACGGGGCGAAGCCCGCGCTCTTCGGGCGCTGCATTTGATTCTGGTCGATGGCAATGCGGCTTCCCTCATATCGCCCGTGTTTGTATTTATTTTATGGGTCTTGATAATAGTTTCTTACGCACCACAAATAAAATTATGGATCTAATTACTCGTTCTAAACAGTTAAAATGGATATAAAAAACGTGTCCTTGATCTGAACACGTGACATTGCAGTTGGTTTCGTTTTGGTTTCAACCCTTCAACTGCAAGCGAAATGGCCGTGTAACGCCATCTCAGTTAAGTTTGGTCAAACCACGGTTAGCGGCCGCTCAGTGCCGTTTGCCTAACCACAGTTGAAACGGCCCGTGTAACTAGGAGATGAGACGAGACGCGGCGTCGATGGCTGGTTACTTCATGCATATCGGGTCTCAGTACTATGAGGCTTCTTCTTGCCGCTGTTATGATCGGCTACACAGACCGCAGCGCAGCCAGTGCGCCAGCGGCGACCAGACGGCTGGGTTCGTCTCCTGGCATAGCCGAATCGTGTCGACATTCGCGAGGGAGTGCTCAGCCCACAGCGCGACCACCCGTGGACGCGCTCCCCAGAGAAGGAAGGAACGAAACTTAAGAAGAAATGAAAAGGTCACGTTTCTCTATGTTCAGTTGGCGCAGAGGAGTTCGAAGAAGACGACGAGCTGAATGGCCGCGTTGGAAATGGGCTTCGTAAAATAAATCTCAACGGCTAAGTCTAGAAGGGAATATTATAGCGGAGCTGTTAAGGGCTAGGTTCCCCAGGATCGTGTCCGTGTAGGTCGGCACAAACCTACCTGGACAGCTACCGCCATCTATAAGCGACGGCGGCAAGCACACAACCAGTATGGTTTCCGCCGTCGCTCGTAGATGGCGGCAACCTTCCAGCTATAATAGAAGAATGGATATTTGGGCACGTTGGTGGGAATTCATCGTGGGAAAAAGCGCGAAAAACAGACGACGACGAAGAAGAAGCACACAGTGAATCGAGTTACAGTTCCGCTGGTGTTCCTTCTTCACGAGAGTGGAAAGGCGGAACGTTTTTTTCTGAAACCATATCTGCTTCTACCCCCTCTGCACTAAGTGTACAGGGGAGTACAATACTTTACTGCCACCTCTTCCCAACAGTAAGCTGCTTGAAAACTCACTGATTCTTCATGGGTACCCATCAGCTTGGCCATACCGTATCGACGATTTCGATCCTGCTTTGAAGAAAATCATCAACCCTAACGAGCTAGCTTCGCTTGGGGCCATCCAGTACAATCATGTGTGGCTGCTCACAGTGCGTTCTGCCAAAGAAAAAGAAAGATTGCTGCAGCTCCGAGAGATCCAACTAAGGAACTAGACATGTTTGATAACAAACGGGAGCAAGACTGCGCAGTCCACGAAAGTGCACTGGGTTCCAACTAGCGTTCGAGATGCCAACGTAACAAGTGATTTTTTTACGTTTGGAAAAATAAAAAGCATCGTTCGAGACAAGTGGCACTACTCCGGCTTCGAAGGAGTCAAGACGACCACAAGAATACTGTCAATTGAATTAAACGAAATGGTGACAGCGGACAGCTTGCCGTATCAGCTCAAGGTTCTGGGAACCGCCGTCCTTCTCTCCGTGCCTGGCAGAGCACCGCATTGTCTGCAATGCAGGCAAGTCGGACACGTCCGAGGCCAGTGCCGCGCTCCCTGGTGTAGGGCATGCCGAAAATTCGGTCACGATTCCGAATACTGTATTCAAACGTACGCCAATCGAACGGCTGCATTTCTCCAGATTCCTACAGAATACTTGATGGACGCAGAAGAAACAGCATAAAAAGAGGTTTCGGCAGAGGTCAGCACCGTTCACAGCACAGTGCACGTAGACGCAGCCTCACGGACTGGGAAGTGCGAAGACAGGTCGGCGTCGTCACGCTCTGCAACGAAGGAGACAGTGAGCAATGTTGTCATCACCAGCTTGTTCAATTATCTTGTCCCTGAAAACCAAGCTGAAGAGCCAATGAAGTCAGAGGAAGAGTCGTCCGAAATGGATGAAACCAGCGATCAAAGAAATGTTTGGGAAAAGAAAGGGAGAAGAACTTTTGTGCACGTCAGATCCTGCCTCCACATCTCAAGGGGACAGAGCGGAATCAAAGAGGAGGAAGAGACGAACGAAATCTTTACCTCCCAAAGCTCCCGTCACCGAGCAGGATTCCATCCTGTCCGGCCACGAGGACCTGAAGAGTCAATTAGTTGGTATACTTTGAAGTCGCTACGGCTGCACGACAAAAAGACGCTGAGTGACCTAACGGAGATAATCATTGTTTTAGGCCTACATGCGCTATGGCGGTCAAGAGTAGACATGACAGAGTGCACACTGAACCCTAAACCTGAGTGGCGACACTTTGCTAACGAATGGGACTGTACTATTAGAACTTTAGAGCCAGCTGAAATAAAAAACATCCGAGAAACACATGTGAAAAGTCGGACGGTAGCACTCAATTTTTGTACTTCGAGAAGACTATCCGTCGCCTTCGCACGTGCCTCACTCTGATATATATTGTGGGATATTGCTAGCTACCAACACAGGTATCGATATAGTAGCCAAAGGGTTATCTCAACAGCGGCGGCGATCTCAAAGGAGCCGTCCAATATAGTAGCGCGCTCCCCACATCTCCGCGGCAATGTAGACGACATTTAGGGGTACACTCTAAGAAAAAAGGAGGAGAAAGGTAGCAACGGCGACTGTTCCTACTTGTTGTGGTCAAGTTGCCCAGAGAAGGGAGGAACGGAAGTTTGGATGAAAGGAGGAGATCCAGTTCCTCCCTGTCTAGTTGGAGCAACATTGTTTTATTTTCTGCACTGATGCTTACCTCTTCTGGGATGTGTTACAAAGAAATGTGAAAAAAGATTTAAATATAAGCGCATACACAATCCGTTTTCTACCTTTAAACCCGAATGACAGCTTCCCTTATGATCTGTTTACACTGATGGGCTTGCATAGTCTCTGGAAAACGAGAATGATTGACAGAAATGCTGACGCTCCCCGGACAACAAAGTCGAATTTTATAGAAACTGTATCACATGTACGAAATGTATTTGACCATGTCGGTGAACGCCCATACTGGTATGATCTCTTGAATCAATGTATTCATCTTCCGGATTTTTAGACGTAATATTCAATACAAAATACTGTATAGAGTTGTGAAGCCGCACTGGTGTAACCTTAGATGAACGAAATGTATGTCGACGCCTGTACATGAAACCTAGCGACAACCTTGGTGTACTGTGATTTCAAGTGCCTTGTGTTTACCTGACCAAATTCCATGTAATAAATAAAA